>QRAM01000090.1:48499-195149 GCA_013436055.1 Halocynthia roretzi | reverse complement strand
AATGCGTTCTCAAAATTATATAGGGCAACTTCATTGCCCTGACAGAGCTTGAAAAATCCAGTCCATGTAATGAGAAGTAGAACTGCAAATTTTGCGGAAGCGAATACAATTTCCAATTTGGTCGTTACTATCACGCTTGTTGAGTTTATCCACGTGATTAAAACAATGGTAGCTGCAGCTATAAGCTTGATCGAGATTTGTGGTGAGTCGCAGTAGGGGTAGAATAACTTCAACAAATAAATAGCAAATATAGTGCTCGTCGAGGCAAGTGACATTCCTTTGACCAGCAGTGTAACTGTCCAAGCATACACGAACGCAAGGCACGGTCCTATGGCGACGTTATTATAAGCAAAATCGCCTCCTGATTCCCGAATGCAACATCCTAACTCGGCATAGCAGAGAGCAGAACATCCAGCTATGATCGAGCATGCTATCCACATAGCCAAGCTCATTCCAACACTACCATGCATGTTTGCTAATACACCGACTGGTGAAATGAAGATTCCAGATCCAACTATTGTTCCACATAGTATAGATACGGCACTCCAAATACCGATCCTCTTTTTCAGACGGAACTTTTCGTTAGTACTGCTGGCATTCATGATATGATAACCTGATGGATTGTATAAAAGCTGTTGAATGCTTATTGAAATGCTACCTACATACAGCTCAGTTAAATTGAAATGTTTGAACGAAATGCCTACTGCCCACGAGTCAGCACAACTCTCGTTACATCAGATAAATTCTTTGCCTGGATAAGACCACGCAAGAATTCATACCAATCTGATTAAAGGAGTAGTGGTTGATAGCATTCACACCGATTTTCATTAGCCAGACACAAATTATAAGTAACCCGACCTAGTCAGATTTATAAGCTTAACAATAATTTTTTATAATTAATACTGGTAAATAGCTTGTCAAGCTTAATAAGTATAGAAAAAATCGTACCTCTTCACGATTCATCTATATGAGACAATGCGGTTCCGCCTATTCGCAATCTCGTCTATAATACTGAGCGGCAGAATATATTACTATTTCGCCTGCTATTGTATTGCGTCTTCAATGTAGTTAAGTCGCCATTCCGTAAAATAATACTGTACAAGAAGTAGAGGCACATAGCATTCAAACAGATATACCGATCAAATAAGGTTTAAAAGATTTACATCAATAAAAAGTAATCAAAAAGGTGCTCTATGGCAGCAATGAGGACCCATATTGGACAAAATAACCATAGTTAACCATAGCACTCCAGCGTTGGAAACAGACCTCCATGGAAATTTTCAGAGCGTTAAGTCAAGAAACCAAGAAGTTATGCGCACACGAACAGACACACAGACACACAGACACACAGACACACAGACACACAGACACACAGACACACAGACACACAGACACACATACACAATTTCTTCTTAGTTTATGAGATCAAGAATCTCTGAGGGTTTAGGTCGATCGCAGTCAATATCCACTTTCAAATTGCCAGTACCTGCTCATGTGCTCCCTTTGGGACTCCACAGTCCTTTTCAGTAACCTTATCAACCTCAAACTATATATATATATATATATATTATATAAATATTATCGGTTCTGATACGATAACTATTAATACATCACAGTCACTAAAGGTAAAATCATTTTGTCGATACCTATCGATAAATTCTCGCTGCATGGTGATAAGGCTCAAACTGCCTCAAATCGATGGAAATTATCGGGAAATTGGAAACGGAAGCAAGAAGATGCAATGCAATTGCAAATGTGATTGCGCATAAAGATGCAATGCCATCACGGATCGTGGTGCAGATGATTTTTGAATATTCTGTCCTATACTGCCATCTCGCGGAAAGGGTATTTCTCTTCATTTTGAGGTATGCATATTGGAGATAGTAAATAAACGAATACGAAAGCAAACCTTGTAGTCGTAATAGCACGAACAAAATTTTTAGTAGAATATATTGTAGATTGAGAAGCTAAGGTTTCTCAAATGTGAGGAATTCGGGGAACACTAAAATTACAAACAATGGTGAACACTGAGAATTAAACAATATCAGAAAGTTATTATTTCTTCGCATTAGGTTAATCCCAAGTCATCCATTCAACTAAAACGCATTAACATTGTTTTTCACAAAGAGCAATATATAGTGCAGTCCGTCGGCGTCATACCCCGATTACTTTGCAGAGTAAATATTGGACGAACAAGAAACAAATATTTATTCACACCGATGCATTATTATGTATTCTGTAACAACAGCACCATTTGCGGTCGCACTCATGCAACGAGAGTAGTGAAACAAAAATGAAATTCAAACGTTCTGATAGTAATAATACTAGTGAAGATGAGATTCAATCTACTAACCCAGAAGAAAGTTTCAAATTAAAAGAAAAAATAGGTTTATGGAGTGGGGTTTCGGTGATAGCTGGCATTATGGTGGGTTCTGGAATCTTTATTTCCCCCGTTGGTGTACTAGCTGGTACAAATGGAAGTGTTGGTCTTAGCCTTGTGCTTTGGGTGGCTTGCGGAATTGTTTCAGGACTAGCTGCACTGTGTTATGCCGAATTAG
The DNA here is from genome assembly GCA_013436055.1 of Halocynthia roretzi. Taxonomy (NCBI): domain Eukaryota; kingdom Metazoa; phylum Chordata; class Ascidiacea; order Stolidobranchia; family Pyuridae; genus Halocynthia; species Halocynthia roretzi. The sequence continues at coordinate 192,591 of QRAM01000090.1, read as the reverse complement.
GAACCAGCGTTCTTGAATCAGGATCTGATTACGTCTACTTAAATGCTGCTTACGGGGAACCACTCGCTTTCATTAATATCATAACAAATTTATTTCTGGTGAGAGTTATGGGAGAAGCGGCGAAAGCAATAGTGTTCGGAACTTACCTAGCGGCACCTTTCTATTCCGGAGATTGCCAACCGCCAAATGTTGTGATCAAATGTGCTGCAGCGGCTAGTTTAATATCAGTCGGATTACTCAACTATGTGAGTGTACGTGTCGTGGCCAAAGTGCAGATCGTCTTTACTGTGGCAAAATTCCTCGTAATGGCGATTATAATAGTCGGTGGTTTTTCGAGATTAGCGATGGGAGATCCTGTAGGACAGCAAAACTTTCAGAACGCCTTTGACTCTGAAACATTGAACGGACTGACTGTATCACAGATCGGTTTAGCTTTCTATCAGGTATCCACGTAATATATTCAAATACACTTTCGGTGAGATGCTTTAATTTTCGGTGTTCTATAATTGCAGGGTTTGTGGTCTTATGATGGTTGGTCCAATTTGAATTACTTGATAGAAGAAGTTAAAGATGTGAGCACAACATTACCAAGATGCATCATCATAGCGTTACTATTAGTTACAGCATTCTATATTTCAGTCAATGTTGCTTACTTGTCAGGTAATTTTCTTGCTTGTTTCATCATCTCTATAATGTCATATTACAATGTTCATCTCCGTAATACCGATTCATTTTTAATAAAGTACTCACACCAGCTGAGATGTTGTCTTCCAAAGCGGTTGCTGTTACCTTCGCCGATCGCGTTTTTGGACCATTTGCATGGGTTGTGCCTCTGGGTGTATGTTTATCCATATTTGGATCCTCTAATGGATCTATAATGGCAACAGGAAGATTACCCTTCGCTGGTGCAAGACGTGGACATCTTCCACAGGTGAATATTCCACGTTGGTAGATAAACTGATATTTTCTTTCATCCCATGTTTTATCTTTCAATTAGATTTTTGGAATGATTCATGTAGATCATTACACTCCATCATCTTCCATTTTCCTCACCGTATTTCTGTCAGTTTTGATGGTGATTCCAGGAGATTTTGATACTTTACTCAAAGCTACAAGTTTCACTTCATGGACATTCTATGGTCTTTGTGCGGCTGGCGTCCTGGTATTGCGGAAACGAAGGCCAGATTTGCCAAGACCATATAAGGTAAACTTTTCTAACCTTCAATGGATAACTTTGAATCATCATTAACATCGCGATTTTCTTTTACAGGTTCCAATCATTATACCAATAATTGTTACCATATTTTCGATCTATTTTGTTGTGGCACCACTGGTTGATAATCCCGACTTAATATACCTGTACGCCTTTTTGCTGATGCTTTCATCGCTAATTCTTTATTTTCCATTCGTTTACAAAAAAATCCAAGTTCCGGGAATAGAGCAGTTTACGATATTTTTTCAACAACTTCTAAACGTTGCTCCAACAAACTGGAATAAGAATATTTGATCCGAAACTTCAGAAATTTAGCAGAATAGTAATAACTTAAACTAAACACCTCAACTTTTCGTTATTATTTGAGTAATGAAATTGTTCTTCTTTTCAAATTCATTTATCCCGATTTGGATTGACACATCCTTGCGTTTTGGCCCCGCCCAATGTCGTACACTATGGCTTTTGTTATGACACGTATCGGATACCACCAGCTGCCCTTAATCTTATATATTTTCCCTTGAAAGTAGAGACAAGTGCTTCTAAGATAATTTTCCTGTGTTCATCAAGGTAGTGTACATACTTAATGCTCAGAAACAATTTCCATTATTGAAACTTCAGCTTTTTTGGCCATGTGGCTTTGGAGGAATTGACATTTTGAAAACTGATACCTTTACAATCTTAAAGCCTTGGTCATAGTTTGGGACTTTTTGATTCATATGTTGTCTCTTGTACTATAGTGAAATTAAATTTAAGATTTAAGATTTAATAATCGTCAAGATTTCGGTATTCGTCACTACAAACTGATTGTAGTGTAGTGATCAGCAACTGGAATCATGAAGTTGTGAATCAGACTGTTCGGAGCACTTTTATTCACTAGTCCGACTAAACTCTGTAGTAAGATGATTGCCACATGTCTGGAACTTTCTTGTATTTCAAATTTTCTACATAATTCCATTCAGTGTAGACATTTAAAGGAAGAAGAAAACAATTAAAAAATGAATTATTGCACAATAATAAATTACAAAATTTTTAACATTCAATAGATCGGAATTCCTGTTAGATCGAACTTATTTGATTGGTCCCGATAGAATCCAAAATAAATAGTCGGGTATCTCGAACTTCGGTTAGCTCGAGTATTTACCTTTCCGGGAAAACGAGCTTCCACTGTGTTGTCCTTCATCATATCCAGTAAACATCAGCACAATATTTTTTAATTCCGTACCTTCACAGATGGTATCACAAGCAAAGTTCTTCCCTAATCCAACAGTTTTAGACTAAAGAAAGTCGATAGCGCGTTAATCTGGAAGGGTGATATCTAGCACCCTATATCAATTTAGGGCAATCATTTATTCAGAGATTTTCAAGATAACGGGAGCCTATAGTAGGGGCTATCCAACTAGAAAACAGTATGCTTCTAATACGCAGATGGTACGACTATAGCCCAAACAACTGGGCTTCTAAGTTAGGTGGATGAATTTGTGGGTCGGTAATACCATTAATTAATGGTTCTGTGGCCCTTGATGACAATAGTGATATACATATTATGTTTGAAGAAATATGAAGAAACGCGGTTGCAATACCAGAACCAAATTGCTTCTACTTTCATCGTGTCAACAAAGAAAAACACAACTGGCACATCGCATCAACTGGAGAATTGTATAGAAATATCGGAGAGGTTTTCTGAGGGATAGGATGAGGGATATTTGACCTTACCCATAGCCTTCAAGTAAAAACTGAAGAATCGTTACCATAGGCCATAGGGCATAGGGTATCCCACCTTAAGAATTATCCATTGTCCTACTAAATTCTTGGGTGACGATTTTTCAGATTTTCCTCTACATTTAAGAAATTACTTCGTAAGTTCTATACACGGAATCTGGTTGTGACTGAAGTAGATGTCGTCGGCTCACTTCGGCGCCTTTCCGCATGTTCAGCCGAAGAATTTTCATTCATTTTGCCGCGTAAGAATGACTCAAATGGGATCAGCATTTTTTTCCATCTTCGAAAGCTCGCGACGATACAAACAGAATTCAAAACAGCATTCGCGTTATACAGAAAATGTCTTAGTTTAGTCAACGACGAAACTACTAACCAGTATTTCGTAATGACAACAGTTATACCGTCAGTTATTATACAGATAAGAGAAATGATCACGCATCGTCTCACCAGAATCAATAGACTGCGGTTTCCACTCTTGGCGGATATATTTGTTCTGTTTTGCTCTACATCTTGTCGTCGACTATTACGAACTTTTATCAGAGTGAAAAGGGAACCGCGGTCGTTTAACTGGAATGCTGGAGACTGTTTGATAAGAGGGTACACGTACAAAGCAGCTAGAAGTATGTGTAACAGGGTGCTAGAACTGGGCCAGAGGATCTGGATCACATTCGACACTGCGTTGGGTAGTTTTTTACATCTCTTCTGAGTAGAACAGAAAACGTAAAGTCGCCAAAACAGTGAACCTAATAGAAAAAAAGTAAAAGAATAAAATAACCAAAAGAGCCAAAGTTACCGAAAAAATCAGAAATTTCGCCACACGTTTAAAAAAAGACATGAATGAACACTAATAGTGTTTATATTTCAAACGATATGTAGCTATTTGATAAGAACAAGGATTTGTCTTTGCTTACCGTTCATAAAGAGGAAGATCATGACTATAAGAAACAGAGAAAACCAGCTCGTTACTGAAATGAGTGGATTTGAGAGATTTTGCATCGCTCTCTTCCTGTAAAGAACTCTTTGACGAAGCCACAAGAAGAGATAAACTGCTGTATCCACTGATAGCAACCATGTCACTGAAATAAGACATCAAAATAATAATTGAAGAGAATTTCAGGACGGGATTCAGTCAGTGAGACTACAGACATGAAATATAAGGCGCGATAATATCGTAATTATCGACACCACTACCCCTACCTCTGGAGTAACAAATTACACACATTCCATTCACTAATCTAATAACAACGCACTGGTCACTGCACTAAATTACATCACTTATCGATTGGCATATACATTTTGAAACTACATATCAATTATTCAGACCGAAAAGGTCAGTAAGCTTTGTAATTTAATGTAAGGCAAAATACGAAATCAAGAAAAATGACGAACACTTCGAGGCTATGACTGAGCAATCTATATCTCTTTTCTTACTCGAGTAAGTTAGATTTGTGGTGTCGGAGGTTTATTGGCGATGATTGGCAGATGTTCACCCTGACTTATGATTTATTACTCACGGGTCGAGAAGAATACTGTGCTTGGAGTTATCTTTAAAATATCATCCTTGTAGTACTTTATAGTTAAATCGATTTCATTCTAATATTAATACATGAAGATAATTCTCCATCATAGAAAGAAGGCAGTAGATTCGGCTGCGATATCGAATATCAACTACAAGATCCCTAAAGAGTTGGATCTTTGAAAAACGTCACTCCACTCTATAAGCAAATTCTCACTAGTGGTAATTGCGGGTTTCAGATTATCTAAAAACATGATATTCGCCGAGTTGGTCTGATGCAACCAATAAACTGCTGAACTCCCCATAGTGATTCGGGCAAACAGATAGTGATTGATATAAAGAAACCAGAACCTGCAGAAACCTGCATTAAATTTCACAACGTCAATTATATGTCTTTCGATGCAATTAATGAAATCTTCTTTAATCCGGATCAACTTACAATTTGTTTTTCTTTTAAATTCGATTCCGGATGATCCCGTTTTTAATTCGAATTAGAAATTTAGTCACCCCGATTAATAATGCATAGCTATATTATATTTCTCCGGAAACAAATTAAAGCATCTTAAGAAAGATTACGTTGAAGACATTGAGATAAACACAAAATGGAAAAAACTTCAATTGCGATGCGCAAGAAAAACACTTTTATTTCTCAATTTCAGTTTTCATATTTTTCCCCATATTTATAATGTTGACACTACACTGACGAGACGAAATTACTATGAAAATATTTCGCGACATAAAATCTGCATATCAGTTTGCTATAATGACCGGCATAGAAATCAGGTTAAGTCAGCATAATCCCTCGAAATGTTGTTACTACATAGCCCGAGGGAAGCATTAACTGAGCTGCCGATTTTTAATGAGATTTTAGGCAAAAATCAGTTCCCATTCCGAGCGCCTCCAAAACCACTCACTGCTGTTGACACACTAACAATGTTGGTAGTTCACTACAATATTATATTTTCGCAAATTGAACCTGGAAACTGATTGAACCTAATTTTGGAATGATTTCGGCAAATATGTTGCTTTGAATAAACATAACTTCCAACACCAACACCGAAACGGGATCCCTTGGGGATGACCGGTGGTGATCAAATTCAACTTAGAACCGCCCGAAGGATTTGGTTTTCTCTACCCGGGAATCATTACTCTACCGCCCGATCAAAGCATGATAGTTGCCGAGTAGTGTTTTGGCTAATGTGTGAGCTTTTAGTCAACTCTTAAATCGTAAATACATCAACTCTCACTCACCTCCAAGATTTTTAATGACCGTACAGGAAGTGTTACTTTCCTTTGGATATTTGTAATACAAAATATCATTCGTACATCGCATGACGCAAAAGAAAGCAGCGAGAATAGAGACAAATCTCAACCACGGTGCGATATGAGTCTTTTTCCGACATTGCCTCCTCGCTACAGTACTAGCAGGAATTTTGCTCAGAGTCCATTCAAAGTAAACCAGCACAATACACAAATAAACTGAGATGACCAAAATGAGACTCAACAGAGCGTCCATAGCCAGATCAAACGGTGTTCCAGGATTCAATGTATAGTGTTTTGATATACTCTTGTTGCATCGATGAACATCAGATAAACTGTCGTTTTTAATTGAAGAAGTTGCGTTAACGCCTAATACCGACATACTTTTTCAATCAGGAACTATTTTACTCTAACAGTATTTATAATTGTTGCTTTAGTCTGTAAGAAATGTAGATTTTGATTAGCAACTCGTGATACATTATAGCACAGCATACCAAGTGAGACTCCTATATCAGTGTTACCGGAACTGTGGGCTTGTCGACAAATTTTTTATCTAAAAAACAACAACTCCCGAATAACGTTTAAGCTTAAGGCTAGGATCTCTTATGATTTTTATAGTTACAACTTCATTACAAAGGCAGATGTGCAGCGTCAAAAATTAACTTTGCCGTGGCATAAAAATGAAAATCACTGACCTATACTGGCAAAGCAGTGATAAATCTAAAAGCAAATGCATGCTATTGAACGCCCAAATGATCACATAGAACTTGGAAGTCGTACTGGACGTAAGGACGATAGTATCTAATGAATAATAAATTTGGAATCATTCAGTAGTTCAGGAAAATGCCTGGAGCTCAATGCTTTTACTTAGAAAAAAACAAAAACAGTTTTGACATTTCTGGGAACCGCATCGCATTTGATTTGTGATTTTTGCAACACAATTCATTAATATGTAGCACGTACAGCTCAAAAACCCAGCTGTACGCATACAATACTGGTAATCATAATTTTCTATGCTTTTCATCCGAATAGGAATTCAGAATTCAGGAAACCACTAAACTACCACTTCCATGTACATTAATGCTGGTGGTGAGCGTGGTCTATTCTCATACAAGCATGTACAAAAATTCATGAGGACACAGTCACCACACACAATCACGTATGCTTAACCAATATATACCATGTTATTTTTAGAAATTGCAGATTTTCTGTATAAATGACTAATACATATCCTTTTTCCGTCAAATACCTTGTCGCGAAAGTCAAACACACACATCATTCTCAATACTACATTGCATAAAGCTAACGAAACGAACCTCTATTCTGGTATATTTCATCGGAACACATTTCTTGCATTTAGTAGTATTATTTCTTTATGTCCAATTATTACTACGCTCATTTGTTTATCTCGCTTATTAGAAAATTCAATTATTCACGGAACCTTAGTTCTCCTTTTTTCCGGTTCCCTTTTCTTGTCTAACAGGGATTAAAACTGTCCTCGTGCTAATAACAATAGATACAGAGACTTCTAGTAACGTAACTGATGAAATGAACTATCCCTTACTAGTATGGAAACCTTCAACGTAATGTCAAGAACTATCAATATATGGAAATAACTCAGGCACTCATCGGTTAGTCAAACTGACGTTCTTGAGCTATCTATTTAGCTATCTAACTTGGGGAACATACCGACTTGGCTTGACTGGATCAATAAAGTAAAAAGTATGGCTCACAGAGATGTACATGAGCAAAAAAGTATAACTTAAACGGACCGTTATGTTACGACATGTTTATTGAACTCGAATTAAAACTAGAATCATGAAAGTCTCGTGTACTCAAAGTAAATTTGATGATCAAATGTCTGTAATCGATCTAAAAGACTCGATTAGTCTGCAAAATCACGATACTGATAAGGTTTCGAAAGTTTTTCAACATGCTTAACGGAAATACTTAATGTAAGCAAAAATATTTTCACAAGAGAAATAATCTAGCCGTTTGTTTTGGAAGCGATTTGGCTTCAGTAAATTAGTTACCAAGATATTCTCGACTAATACAACAACAACAATTTGATGATAGTAAGTAATTAATATTTGATTATAAGTTCACACTAAAAACGAAAATTTTCAAAATCAGTCTAATGTGCGCAAATAATCCAGTTACTAGAGTAAATATTATTCTCGTGGCTTTGAGCTAGAACTTGCTATGGTAAAAATGTTAAGTTTCCGCTCATGTTGGTGGTTATTTGGTTCGTACATCAATTACATTAATAGGGTAATTACAGAAATGAACAAATTCAATGATTCGAACGAGGAAATCAAGGGACATCAGTTGCCGGTAGTCTCTAAGCAACCGGTTATGTATAAACCTTAATCAAGTTCACAAACATATTACTCATGCTTCATTGACCGCGAATTCATCCTTCGAAAAGAGGGGTACACTACACATACCATGCGTGTGCATAACATCATATTAATACGTCAGTCATAGGAGTGGTGTTGAATTTACACTGCAAATAGAATATCAATCGAAATTCAAAAGGTTTCAATTCAAAAGGAAATTGCTATAGCGTTTCGTGTTAACTTTCTGAAAATATGAACGAGGCCTATTTCATAGTGAGGAATAGGAGGGCAGCATTTTTTAGTTCTCTTCCGCACTCAACCATGAACCTGTAAACACCGTTTAGTTTCTGTTAACTGTTATGTCACTGCAAGCGGAATATCCTCGCTATTTTTTTTCATCCATAAAAAAGTCCAAATTCAACATGTCACGAAAATATATCCAGTCAATATTAGAGCCAAATATTTCTTAGGCCTTTTATAACCAGATGGAGTCAGAATATATGGAAAGAGAAGAAAGAGCTCAGATATTAATCTTATAAATAGAGTGGGTGTTTTAGCCTTTAGCTAAATATCAACAAGTCCATCCTATTCTCCGTCTAAACTGCAGAACAACTTACTTCACATACCTTGGCTGAATACGAGTGACGACAGTACTGTTCTGCTAAAAGAAATTACCAACCAACATGAAAAGAAGGCACGACAACATTCTTATTTTCCTCTATAGTTATTAGTCGATATATAGACTATACCATATATGTAAACTGACGATTTTCTTTGCATGTTCTTATTCGAAACGCGCACCTCGGACATGGTCGTTCTAGGAAACCAGGAAATCTACAATGAATAGTCTATCAAAAGCTCATCAACATATACCACAACTACAGCAACTAAAACGAAGTTACTGTCTTCATGGAAACCACAACTAGCATTCGTTAAGTGTTTTTTAAAATCCCAAGTGTTGATTGCGAGATTAGCGGTCCTTTATAAACCAATTACAATGGTAGCCCCTTTACCCATGGGATGTTTTAACTCGCGCATTAGACGGCTCCGTAAATCCTAGTTCATTAAATATTAAACTATGCTCGTGGTCTGATTGCGGTATATTTCATCATTATGTACGTATTATCTATTTCATCTCACACTACGCGAGATCTATTTAAATCACTCTACAACCAATCAAAGTGAACCTTAACTTCAGCAGATCTACATTTTTACTTCTCACCACTTAACTTACTACGCTTCATTCAATCGTTGTATGCGATAATCCTGCCTAAATCTGACAACATTCTACTTTTTTCAATTTTGGCAAAATAGAGGAACAGTTCTGTGATTTTTTTTAGTGCATATTATGCGTCAATTGCTGCAAACGAGAGAATACATCAGTGCTGTTCTAAGGCGACAAGGCTTATTATTATTTCTTAAAGACTTTTACTCTGATTTCCAAACCATATTACCTTGCCACTCTCGACCTCGCGAAAAGCATATAAACCGCAAGGACTGGTTTTTACATGACCAGTGGCTGTGACCTTGCGACCCTGTTGCAATTTCAATCGTTGCTATTGCTCTCGATTGCAGGTTCAAATGCTGAATCAGGAACTGCTAAACAATGCACTCAAAATAATTATTCAATGTGGTAATAGATGAATCATCAAAAAACCACAATGTAATTTTTTCCTATATATCATAATGTATAAACTGTGCTGTGTGATTACAAGCTGTACTGGCACCCGATTATTCAAGTTTGGCTTGTTTGCAATATTTTGTAATTTTCTTGTATAGCTACGGTATGGTATAAGAAGTGTTCCTACCTGCATACCACACACAACCTGATCGCGTAGTAGTAGCCTATCTCTATCAGTGGAACCGCATGCATAGATGCAATTTGAAACCTAAAAAAAAAACTGTGATCTGATCGAAGTAAGAATTATGGAAGAAAGGCGCATAATTGAAATAAATGGACTGCGGCACAAATGGAGCCATTTGGGATGAATAATGAATGAAAACAACCAGAATCTTTGAGATCATTTACAGTAGATAAAAATCATGCATTCTCTCTGTGAAGGGTATTTCGTCACGATTAGGATGACAATGTTTATAGCTGCCGCATCACAATGAATATAGTCGTACACGCAGAGTTCATAGGACATGCATTATTGTAATTATAAACATATTATGGTAAACCCCGCTTAGCTTGTAAACAATGAAGCCCGCAAGTCTGCAACCTTTTTTCTTTGCTTTGCACTTTACCGTACACCATCTGCAGAGGAAATCGTCTCGGAGTATAACGCAGTTATTGAAGTCCCGTGCCCAGCTGTTGGTTTTCGATAAGCATAGTGACAAGTGACATTCATGCAGTAGTTATAAATATAATATCACAAGGGCTTGTTGTTCACAGGTTGCAAGACAGTTTATGTGAACGCGGACGATACTTGGAGTTGTGGAAATTGTACAATCGTCCCTCCGTATATGCGCCTTCAGTTATCAACGATTTAAGGAGCAAATATAAAAATCGGAAACATAGTGATATGTGAGTTTCATATAGTGACCATTTTAGCATTTGTTACAGCGTACTCGCCGTAATTTCGTTATCAATGCCCTTGGTAACTAGGATAATGACCTAAAAGCGCACTTCATATCATCATTATGGACAGTGTACTGTACCATCGTATTATTTTCATCATCATCATCATCATCGAAAATCACTAAAAGCAGATAGGCTAATGAGTACTCACAATAGGCGAAAATAATTTTCAGTGGATGATTCTTCATTTCAAACCTTACCACATGCACGCACAGTACACGTTAAAATCAAGATATATAGAAGGTTTGCTACTATTAGCGGTTTTTGGTATCCGCGGTAGGTATTGGAACATATCCCCAGCGGACACGGAGAAACCACTGTAATTACTGTACGATATATTGTCGATATATACATATCGATATAATATGTCAAAAATATTTTATAATTATAATTTATAATTAGGAATTCGTCTTGAAATATGAATTACAGTAGAGCACATGACGGTTTTGACTAAAATTTGTTAAAACAGGACGCTTGGTGTTCTTGGTGTTCTTGGTGTTTATTTGGGTTTACTATGTGAATTAATATACGCTTGTTGGCGCAACGGAGCTAACATGAGCTAATACAATATGCGGTCGGGAAATACGTCATGAAAGGATCGACTGGAGCCTCATTTCGAACTTTTTATATAGTTAGACCGTATCCATCTTCACTATACAGTCATTCATTTCAGGACTTGGTGAGAACTATTAACCTGTCTTGACGGAATGACGTATGGCTTCTCATTGTAGCGCTAATTAAACAGTACTTTATACCATATCAGCATGAGACAAGGCGGTCATGCTGGTTTACACTCGTCGTTGTAAAGCATTTTGAAAGAATGAAGAAACGCTTGAAAGAGCGCAAGAAAGCGTACGATGTATAATTCCTAATAAGGAAAAGAATATAGTGAGTCAGTATAGCTTGAGGCACTTTTTTATAAAGCGATAGCGAACATTCCTCAGTAAAAATGCGACTAGGCGTACGACTGGCGCCTCGTATTACTGTGGGTATTGTAGCTGTAGCGATCTTAAATCAAATGCTAGTAGGGGAGTTGTAAGGATGTTTAAAAGAACAGGTTTATACTGGCTGTGTGCATATGAGGTTCTATGAGATTCCTTTAACCATCTTAAATGTTCATTTAAAAGTCTTAGCCGATGTACTGACTAAATATGTTGGAATTACGTTTTGTTTTGCGAAGTAGGCTGACACGACTATAGCAATACCTTGTACTGCAGTTGGTTTAAGTCTGCTACTGCATGAAGCACATTCAGGAAACGCCATTTCCTCATCAACTACTTGATTTTTGTCGATTATTCCACACTCGGCAACAGTATGAACGTTGTGTACACTACATTGCGAAGTTTCAAGTCGTGCTTACATGTAGGCCTGGAGATACTGCTGATATGCAGAATTTTATGCTTTCGCTCAGGTTTTGTTGCCTCGGATGTTAGTAGTTGCAGTATTACTGCTGGAAAATACCTTCACAAGTGATATTATTTTTTCTGCATGAATATTTGCAGCTAGTATGCCTTTTTCTCAGCATCATGTTACACAGGGGTGGTGTTTCCACGAAATATGTGAACGGATCTTGTAATAGTTTAGTTAATTCCTATTTGTTGAACAGTATCAACATCTAGTACTCGTATCTGGTCATCAGCATGCATAAAATTTAACGATCGTCAGCAGATTTTAGATAAAATACAAACGTGGAATGCGTAACGTTCTACTTATATGAGTCATTGAAGGAAACTAATAGATTTGGTGAAATGAAAATTGACTGACAACACTGCAATTCTGTCGAAAAAGAACTAAACACTCATTTGGTATACTGGATTTAAGAACGTAGAATGACGTCCAATCAACGTTACCTCACACTCAAACAAAGTGAGACGCATCTGTACAAATTCTGTAATGTAATCCACGAGATTATGAGCCTGCTCACGGATAATCTACACAGCTCAGTGTACAGTGAATTATTTAGGAAAGGAACGGCGTCATCTTTTCCGTTTTCGCACATAATCGCTCAATAGACCGTACGTAGGGATGAATGGCTACTATATCTAGCCAAGTTATTGTACCTGCAGTCGACTGACTAACATGGTCAATGCAGGCGAAAATTGTATCGAAAAAGGTTTGGTTGTAGCAAGTTTAATTCGAGTTCTTTAATAGCTGCAGGCGAAGGTAGTAATTACTCACGAAAACCTATTTACAACATAACGGTGAATAGGGTATATTTGCTTCGAAAGAAGGAATACAACTGCAGTAAGTAGAAATCGTGCCAGCCTTATCGTATGTTGTTTATCTAGATTAAGAAAGTATGTCAGAACTTTTTTATCTATTGACGAAGCAATCCTGTTGAATTTCTTTTATCGCGGTTACCACTAACGCCTCATATCTTGATATCGCGGCTTTAACAATAAGGGGTATAGTAATTTTTATTTGCATGCATACTATCTACATATGTACTTTTGCATAAAACCCTCAGATATAATTGTCGCGAAATTATTCCCCACTGCTTTTTTGTTGTTGTCTGGGCTGTATTAAATTTCCTGTCTGTTAACTCCCTCTGTGATGACATTTCATATTGGCAGAGTAATATAGGAAGAGAAAGGTTTTCTTTATCTCCAAATGAGTATTGCTAAGTAAAATCAACCACGGTGTAATCGGTACATAAATAATGCAGAGGTGTCATGTTATCGTGAATTTAGACGGACATGCTTAAAACAAACATGCAGAGATGGGAATGAATAAAATGAAAAGAATGCACGTTGGTTGAAAACAGTCGGCCATGAGGTTGTTTGCATAAAAAAATGAGTGAGAGAGCATACAAGGTGAGGTGGAGGTAGTGTAAGTATTTAGTGTAATTCAGTTACAGTTGATGTCGTCAATAAATATTTTTTATAGGGTATTTAGGAGTGAGAGTAACGGGAGTTTACAGGCGAAACAGAGTTCCATCTCATGGGCTAGTATACATTTTTTCTGTTTTTTTCTTTTCTTATTGTCACACTTATAGTGTCTGGTATCCACGGCTCAAACATACAAGTTCATTACTGTTCTAGTATGAGGATACTGTGGCCTGATATTATCTCATAACATCACGTGCAACTGTAAAGTGGGTCGTCGCGTTGCGTCTGCTACGGTGCATGTAATTGCCAAGTGGACGACTCAACGAAAGCATAGGTAACATTTTTTAAAAGTGAATGTTTCATTTCCCTGATTTTAATCAGCCTGAGAAATCTCATCATGAGCGTCTGACCAATAAAATGTATCGACTCGACACTAATTGTAGTAATACCCCGTGGAACAATTGAGGAATAAATCAATGAGCTTTTACTATGTAGTGAGGTATTAAGTAAATGTAATCATATTGTCGTAAAGCGTCCTCACGCTGAAATGTTTCGTTTTGGAGAAAGGATCATGTTGCGTAAATTCAATTGACAGTGGAGACTTATGTAGACATACTTAACAAGCCGAATAGAAGAGTATGCATATGAATCACTTTATTACCAGACTTTCGTGTGTGACGAAATGTCTACATGGCTCACTATTCTGTGTACGAATGTTGATTTAGTTGATATCAGAACTAAGGAGAAAGAAGGTCGTTCGTTCGATTCATGAATATGTAACAGATTAAAATGCTGAGATGATAAGACGAACTGACTAGGAGTAGATATTTGGTCTCAGATAAGGTTAGGGAACCGCCTAATTCTAATAATAAAACATTGTGCTGTCAGACACAATTTTGGGTTAGGGTAGGAATGAATGTGTTGGATCGAGGTGGTTGTGACTAAAAAGACGAAGTTTACATAGTTATTGAAAGACAATATGTCCACATCAGCATATAACGAAGAAAGATGTATATATAGCTTATCAGAAACAGAATCGACGAACCAAGCATGAATTACATATGTATGTATGTAAACCAGCGTGTAAAATTTATTGAGTTTAAATATCAGAGTAATGAAATCCAATTGCTTTTTAGAAAATAATACAGTACAATATAACATTCAGCTCACAGGAAATAATACTCGCCAAACAAGCACGTAAACCCATAATTGCAAATTGTCATAGTTCAACGAGCAAATCTGAAGTAGAAACTGAAATTTGTTTTTCAAAAACATTTCTAGTTGATCAGTAGGTAACCGTCGCCAAGCGGCTGAGCGTTTTCCAACAGATGCAAGGTCGTTAGAAGGTTATCCACGAGCGTAGGTGAACACTCACAACTAGCTTTTACTCGTATTAGCATGCTTAACCTGACAGCAATCTTTTTTCCATTAACTCACAGATATCAAGTGAAATATTTTAGGAATTTACTTGCGGCCACTTATCAAGTTTCAAGTGGAAACAAAACTTCTATTGAAGTGTTCTGTGTGGTGTTTACTAGTGGTCTTTAGTTTCCCTGCATTCGGTTTCGAACCCTGGAACAGTGAATAAGAATATCCAAGACAATGACTACAGAAGTGGTATCCGGTGTCACCGAGGTAAGACATCTGTACATGTACCAGAACGTATTTGACAAAAGAGAGACCTACAGAACTCGCATGTGGAATAATATAGTTCTTCATGATTTTTACGTGAAATTCTGTAAATGCTTCTACAACATATTGCACTACTGGAATAATATTGTTCATTTTTACTGTGCTTTGAGGGAAATGTACTAACAGAATTCGTATGTGAAATGCACAGATGTCCAATAGATATCAAACTCAGTGTACCTTTATATTTAGAACATACCATGTACATCATTACGGCTAGTGAAAGTAAAGTAATATAACCGATACTAATTTGGATAATTCCTCTAGTGATTAGTTTAATTCGAGATACTAGTACATACGGGGATCACAATTCTGCAGTATGTTTTGAAATGACCTGCACTACTCCACTCCATTGGAACCATCCAATAAATGTGCTCATAGCAACATATATTATATATACATATATAGCAACATAGCAACTATATTTTCAAACAGATCTTATTGATCTTCTCGCAACATTCAAATCCTAAATATCAGTTTAATTGCTCTTATATTCACAATATGGGAAAAGTTGCAACGTAGTCCTCCCGGACACGTTTTCAAACATGATAGGCATTGCCAAAGACACGAAGGAATTTTACTTCCGCTGAATGCATCAGCAGTATGTTGGAGGCATAAATAAGCTTACCTTATATGGTGACGACATTGGAAAACCTTACTAAGTAAGTCAAGCGAACTAAATGACACTGTTCGTCTGTATCGCATTTTCAACGAACAAAAAAACACTTTACGGTCGAACAAATAGAATGTCGTCCGTGATTCGTTTGTTTTCAATTGGCAAAATTATCAGACATATGTTGCCATATGTTGCTCTAACGTTCTATGTGCTTCACGTGGTCGGGAATTCCCACAATACCACTGAGTAATGTTGATAAGTATCATATACGCAGCTCCATAAGAGTCAATGGAGTTTGCTTTGATAAAACTACACTGTAAAAAAGTTATGTAATGACTTGACATGGTATTTATACTCCAAGCAGTTTACATATCACAGAAACAACCATATCATCTGTAGCGCACTTAAAGACTACAAACGCTAGCAGACCTGATTTAAATCACAGCATATAATCGAATGCATGCCAGAATACACATTGCAGTTCCGTTTGCGGTAACTGTTGCCATCGATAATTGATGAATCATAGGCAGTAGGGCAGATAAAGCTTGTAATCTGGATCCGACTATGGAATTCGCATAAAGAATGAATTCTATTCGCAGAATCTACTAAAAGTACTGAAAAATCGCATTGATCGAAATAAGATCGTGATTAATATAATAAATGTTCACGTTGATCGGAATCTACGTCAAACCTAATATATCGTCGTGATTCGGGCAATGTAAACATTTGTTATTCATTCATTAGTTTCTTTGTAAATGTAACAATTCTAGACATGTTGCAAGTTCTAGATCTTATCAACACGACTCAACGTTAGTCCCAAATGATACAAGAACCGAAAAGAATATATAGAACTATGGTCCGAGTTCGGCTATCAAATGACTTCTCTAAATTGTAATGAGATGTTGTATTGAAAATTAAGAACCATAGGAAGATGGCACTAGAATCAGACAAAGAATTGTTCAACCTAGCGAACCCAAAATGTGAACCTAGTGACCCAGGGTCCAACCACAACGTATAAATATTGCACAAGAAAAATGTGCACATGTTTTCAAATTCAAAAAGGATAAAAAATTTGACATAAGTGAAAATTAAAAAAAATGATCTCAGTGATACAAAAGCACAAATAGGTTATGTTGAATCAATTCTAATATATTTGTGACCTCCCAGATGCAATACAAGGAAATACATACAGCATAGACATATATTGCGAATTGTACTCATTTCGTGAACGATCTCTTTAATGTCATCTATTTCATTATTGATGATAATGTAAATCGCTTTTAATTACAGAAAGTTTTAACTCACGAGGTTGGGGCAGGAGCGCCGTGTCTGAAGTGTGGAAACAAATGTCCAGGACTTGATCTGCATTTCTGGAGGTGAATTCACGTTTTGACGCAAGTATCACTAACCCTTGAACTGAAATCGCACTAACTCGACCTGACCATGCTTTAAGCTGAATTATTCATTAATCACTAGACTTGAGAGATATTCAAGATTGTTCTCTAGATAAATTTTGAAACATTATTTTTGCAGAAAAATCTGCAGGAACTGCAAATGCAAACAAGAGGACCATGACGTGCAAGCAGAAATATCCACAAGGGGAATTGAAAATATTGGCAAATTACTGATGCACGATCAAGGCCAGGTGACAGAGAAAGCGCCAACGAGCCATCATTCATCACCAGGTAAATAAATAGTAGCCTAAAAATAATCCGAACCTAATCAATTGTTCTCGACAATATTTCACGAAAATATGGTCAAACTGTGAAAAAAATTTCAATGGAATACTGTACAATGTAGATAATTCATCACACTGTTGAATTTCTCCAAATAAATCGTAAGATCGTACCTGTGCAAATCATTTCAGTTCTGTTTCTGTGGTTTTATGGAATGTAATAAATAAATATATTGCTGAAATTACATGAATTTTTATTTAATTTGTAGACAAATCCCAAGCTCCGGTTAATGGACACGTCAATGTTGTTTCAACTAGGTGAGTATTTCTAAATTGCAGTGTACTTGTGAAATATTATTTCTCTATTTTACAGGTATTAGGTGCCTGACCTTGTTTTTGGATTAGCATTACTATCAATTATATAAACCCTACGATCATTTATTTTAGTAAAACACAATCAGTCACTACGCCAGAAACTCAGACAACAAAATCACAAGTCAGTCCTGGTGATTCTCTTCACTTTACCATAGACATAGGAGGACAGAAACATGAACTAGATTTTGGAGGTAATTCCGATGCAGCTCATAGAGAGAAATCCCATCCGTATGCTACCAGTTATCACTCGTCAACTACAACGTCTGATTTGCCTCCACCACCAGTCCTGGATGTACCAACCAGCATTAAGCTATCAAGAGATGCCCCACCACCACCACCTGCATATCCCGCGAGCCCCGATTTGCCTCCACCACCTATCGATATGCAATTTAATCAGGTAACTGCTCGAGCTCATAAAGAAATTCCATTTGCATCGTTAGTAGATTATTTTTTATTCCTATGATTAGGCTGAAGACACTCCTCCAGTACCCCCACTTCCCCAGGAATACGAGCAAAAGTTAAAGTTGGATTCTCCACAAAAGTATACGACGACAGTTACAATAACGACAAACAAACAGGTAAAGAGTGGAAGTGCACTTGAGATATTGAATGCAATTGTTATTGTCAGAAAGGACCCAAACGCAGATTTGAAAGTCGCGAAAATAGCTTGAGGTGTACAAAGCCTCTGGGAAGCCTTTTAAAAGTCGCTGGGAAAAAATCTGATATTTTCACAGCGTTTCAATAATTTTGCATAAAATTCTGAACAATTGGGTTAACAGTGCAATGAACCTTACACAGACTTACGTGAAAAATTTAACGACCTTGGCAATGATTATTGAAAACATTCCTTCCCACTCTATTATCGATAAACTGATGAAAATTCCACTGAGAGGTTTCCAGCTGTTCTTTATAATGATTGTTTGAGTGCTTTATAAAACAGTTGTTGAGTAATTTTTTTAATTTTACGTTCGAAAAGATACCACCAGCGCCATCTAACGACAGAAGAGGATCGTCTTCCTCGTCATCAGGTGCTGCTGGTGAGAGTGATAGAAGCGATACAGGGAGTGAAATATCATATGACTGGAAGCCACCAGTGCAAAATGATAAATTAGTAAGTCATTATCATGATAAATTAGAAGCAGAACGCGAATGAAATTTGACAGGCAACTATTTTCCCTTCCCAAGGCCGTGGAATACATCGCATCACTCCCGAAGGAAAAGCAACCGATACGTGGCACAGAGGGCGGACAATATCGGCGTAAGCAATTGATGAGGCAACTTCCACCTCATGATCAAGAACCAGGAGCGTGTCATGATCTCACCCCACAGGAAAAGCAGGAAATGGACGTGTTTGTGACTCAATACAGGGAAAAGGCATTGGGTGCTGGCGTGGTGAACGAAGCTGGTAAAATTAAGGTAAAAACTCACCGAATTCTATATTGAATATATATAGGTTGTCTTAAAAGTGACTAGCTTTAACTGGATTCCCATTATTGAAGCTTAAGATAAGTTGTTATATGATTTATCTCTGCAGACATGTGTTCACTGCGATGAGATACTGAAGATAGGCGATGTAATGGTAATAGCTGAGAGAGCTGGCGCCGACAAGTACTGGCATCCTAAATGCTTCGTTTGTACCGAGTGCAAAGAACTTCTGGTGGATTTGATTTATTTTTACCACGATGGCAAGATTTATTGTGGAAGACATTACTGCGAACTGCATAAACCAAGATGCGCAGCATGCGATGAAGTGAGTACGAAACACACAGTAACAATTGACATTTATTTTCAACTTGAACAAAAATAATTTCGTGAAATTTCTAACTACCAAAAACCAATGGAAGATAAATTGTAAACCAATCTTATATTTCTTCGAATTTCTAGCTTATATTCGCACCTGAGTATACACAAGCGGAAGACTGCTATTGGCATCTCAAGCATTTCTGTTGTTGGCAATGTGACCAACCACTAGGTGGGAAGAACTACGTTCCTCATGAAAATCAACCAGTCTGCATACCATGTTATGAGAAATCATTTGCGCACAAATGTGCTACGTGTAAACAGGTGAAGATATACTTCCTAGGTATAATCAAACCTGGGAATAGCCCGATTAACATAGTGGTAGCAAATGCTACGGACCCCGCGATGTTACGTATTTGAGTACCGTTGTCCGGTCATTCCGTGTATCAGAACAAATCAGATTCGGAACGTGTTATATTATATTACAGTAATGTCTTCAAGTCATACGGTAAACTTTATTTGATTGATTACTCGCAGTAAGACATTGGAATGATTAAATCTTTATTTTAAGGCAATATATCTTTGACCATTGACCATTGTTCCTATGTTCGTTAAACTTATCGACATAACTAAATGAATTGTTGTTACAGGTCATTGCTCCAAATATAGAATGGGTCACATTCCAGGAACATCACTGGCATGCCCTGCCCGTGTGTTTCAAATGCAGTAACTGCGACCAGTCGTTGGTTGGAAAGCCGTGCATTCCCAAGGGTGAGATGGTGTTTTGCTCCAGCAAATGCAAGAAGGAAAAGATTCCACCGCAATAAAGAAATAGCGATAATAACTAAATGAATAACGTACAGTAATTGCATTCCGTCCTATATCTTTGTTGCTATCGAATGCTGCTTGTGACGGGAGGACGCCGATAATCTAATTAGCGGTAATATCGGAAGGCCTTTCGTTATATATGAAATTATATTCTAATCGTTGGTGTGGACAGTATGGAATATACATGATTACAAGAAAGCGCTGATGTAAGTTCGTAGAGAGCCTGATACATCGTACGGGATAAATATCTGTTGTATATAAACTGCTCATGTTTGCTGGAATTGGCGGTAATATGAAAATGACTGTTCGAACGGTGCTATAGTACCAGAAAGTGAAGATATATTGAATACACAGTGTATGGTATTGATATATTAGTAGCATTACCGGCAAGAGATATGAGGTATCGACCGATTTATAACTTTACGCCTGTACTTCAGACCATGTTCATGATATAAATCCCAATTCTATCCGTTCAAAATGACATGCTATCACCGTATTAGTAGTACTCGCGTTTCTACTTCCCTTCGATTACGGTCGCAGTGACTACCTTGATGGAACTATAACAGTCGAAATTGACGCTATTATTCAACCAACTGACGTCATTACCATTTGCGAACATTAGAATTCCATGAAAATAATTCAAATTTGTTGTGCTGGTTTGCAGGTCGCATCCGACCCACATGCTGTTAACTTTCAGCAAATTGTTTTATTCAGTACAGTTAACAGCATAATCGTCGCCGTTAGCATCACTTATATGTCCGTCTTTCGCGATCTTGTATTAATAGAACAGCGTTAAATTCTTCTATATATTCTCTTTACGCATAATGAACTTATTCGTGTATTGTACTTCAATTACCGAATTAATTTCCAACTTTTACCAGTAATAAAATGGTCAGCATAGGTATACATATACCAGTGTGCTGTGAATTGTCTTACTAAAAATCTTAGAGCATAAGAAAATCGAAGTTTATCGTGTCAGTCTGATCCATAATCTTTTAACTTCAACCGAGATGGATCGTAATGGATGTAACTAATGAGATGAGCACTGAGGGAAAACGTGTCTTGTATCGTTTGACAGCAAGACATTGATGAGAGAAGGCGCGCGTGATGTTGCCATTATTATACTTGGTAGGTTGTGTGTTGTTCAATGAACGTCAAACGAATTATTGAAGGATTTGCGGAATAAAAGGAAAATATTTGATTGTCGAGAAAGGCAATCCATAAAATACACTGACTCCAAGAGAAAAGAATCAATTATCACGAGTCGTACACTCTACAGACCTGTTTGACGTTCCAGTAGTTTCAGCCTATTAGCATCAACTGGTATTTAGAAACAGTACAACACAGTTAGGTGAGTGTGAGAAAGATTTTGTGCATATTACAATGCTCAGGAAGAAAGCACCACGAGTCGTCGTACTCTACAGATATGCTCGACGTTTGAATGGGTAACAGTTTCCGCCAATTAGCATTGATATTTCATGATGGGTATAGCATAGTGAAGGTAAATGTGAGAAAGATTTCCATGCCGATTACATGGTGGCGGTGGAGGTGGATTACAACTAGGTGAAAGAATGCGAAGGTCGTATAAGAACAATGGAAATTTCAGTGACATATTCATTAATTTTTAATGAAAGGACCGCCTTGCATGATAGGCAATGTGTTGTGGTGAAATTATTAGCTGGCAGACATTCATTGTATAAAGTCGATAGAGGTATAGTTGTGTCTGCGGTTAATTGTGAAGCCGACCACCTCAAATATCGTGTTACTTCCCTGACAACTTCAAGGTTTATATAAATATTTTTGAATACGAAATGACTGTTCACTCTATAATTGCAGCGTTATAATGACAAGTAGTGGGATGACTTCCTTTAATTTTATTCCTTATTCATCCATTAAGTACATTGGTTAAGGTTAATTATTTGGAATACCTCAGACTGTATTGAAGCAATATTAATGTAATGAATATGTAAATGCGTAAGGTTTTGGGCTGAAGTGTTGACAGGTCTTCGTTCAGAGTAATGGTCTTGCGTATTTGGTTTATAGGGAATAGAATTTGATGAATAACAAATTCTATTCCCTATAATGGTATTCAAAGTACCGTATCTGAACATGATCCTCTGTTAGTGCCCATCAGAAGTTATTCCTGTTTTGTTCGTTATAAATTCATGACGTAGTAACGTCGTTTCAAGGAAAATGAGAAATATAAACCGGAGGAGTGAAGCATGATTGCGTTCATTTGCTCTCGGTCGTTCAAACAGAATAACAGCAATGGTGCAGTTTATCAGATAGATATCCGTGATTTTATTTGACAATTTTTTGAGAACCACAATTTAAGCTCGCAAATGGTTTAAAAGATTTTTTTTCATCTGGGTTTGGATGCAGATCGTACCAAGTCTGTGTGAGAGGCAGATAGCAGGAACAGATAAATTATTTGATAATACAAGAATTTATTTTTTTCAAATTATTGAACAACAAGAGTGAGTCCGACAGGTATTATCGGAACATGAACGTTTTAAAGTCAATATATCATTTCATTTATCTATTTGCTTATCACGATCGCCTTTCAGGAAATCGATTTTTCAAATTTGTTAAAGGTCAAAAAACACTTGTTTGTTTAGCTGGACCGTGGTCAGCGAGCACGATCAAATTAAACAGGGAGTTTTCTTATATAGAAATGTTCAGTGCGATTGAAATCTAGTTTTATTTTCGGAAACCCCAGCGTATAGTAGCAATACATTTAATAAGGCTACCCGTCGATGTCGATAACAAAGTGATATATATTTAGAATATGATAAAGAATAATGTATAGTAGTACATGGAAATCCCATTTAATGAATACAGCAAGTCTGTTTACTTCTGACTACTTGAGATCGAACTACACATACAGACCTAACAGGTCTAACAACGTTACAAGATTTGTTTCAATCGCCTCAACTATGGTTCAGGAAATACCTTTAACAATTCTTCATTCCATAATACTTCTGATGTCGATCTATGTATTTCTGATGCTGCTGTTATACGAGCACAAGGTACTATAAAACATCCACTGGAGCAAAACGTTAGGATACAGCAAGTCGTAATTAAATAAAAAAATAAAATAAAGTTATAACGCTGATGAGAAAAGAAATTAAATTAATTCTTGGTTATAATAAAGGAACTATGACAAAATTGGTTTGTTCAACGCCAGCTATGTGAATATATGAATTTTCTATCCTTGAAGCGCATAGGTAATATACCCTGACCTCCGATTCGCATCTTTCAAACCTACTTTACTTTCAGGTCAGATCTGGCATAAGTCCGAGCCGCAGGAATGCTGGATTTTTGAATGGAGTACGAAACGAAGCAAGCCGAGTGGGAAATTACCTCCGCTTCCTGTGTATTTTAGGTGCAGGTCAATGCATTCTCGTTTGTTTAAACGACCTTGTATTTTACAACGTTAAAATCAGCACTGATGATAGTTGCAGCGCTTTAAAAAACTTGGGAGGTAAATAATATTCTATTTGCGAATATGCTATAAGCGGTTAGTGATTATTATTTTCTTTTACCAGTTTCCCTCCTAACAAATCTTGATGTAACGGTGTATCTGTTTCTTTGGGTTCGACAAATCGTTACGTACAAAAAGTTACAGATTTCTGAACCAAGTTTGAACTATCTTGTAACATTTTTCACTTGGATAGCGATGATTTTGATTATTGGACTATTCGTATCCATGAACGGTAAGTACTGTTCTTTTACTAAGCTGTTTTTTATGGCTAGAAAAGCGATAGTATACGTAACTATAATAGTGATAGATTTATGCGAAAATGTTGATCTGATTTTTGCTGTTACTGGTTGTTATATGATTGAAGATAGCCAGGCGCCATGCCTTTCTCACTACCCAAGCTATATAGAATTACGTCCGAAATAGAAAAAAATATTCTAACGAATTTTAAGAGTAAGGCGGAATACAGTCACTAATACGGCCTGTTGCTGACCTACAGAAATCCAAAGAAACGTAGTACTTACTATGATCACTAATTGAAGCAAGGTACAGTCGAAATTTTAAATTAAATAATTAAATTAAAATTACTAATTATCCACAGATTAGCACCACGACACAGCTCGTTTTGTTTAAGAAAAAATACTAAATTCACAGATTAGCAACGCGTCACAGCAGGTTTTGTTTACCAATTACTAACTCACTGTAGGACACATTGATCAACAGATCTGAACATTTTACATTATCCATCCGTATCCTACAGACTAATAAATTAACTCTACTTTTATCTCAGGAATTCTCATCATAGCAAGACGTTTTACTTATAACGCAACTGGTGGTTACTGTGTTCAGGTTCATAATCCTGCTAGTGATATTTTATCCAGTCTGTGGGTTTCTGGCAGTATTACACTACACGTTATTCTCGTAATGCTGTTCGTTGTTCCTTTGCTACAAAACTTCCTGAAGAATCGAAAATTTCACAACAGAAAAGTCAAAAGTCCTCGTTTGATGTCGCTCATTAGGAGATGTCTGATTATAGCCGGAGTATGCAGCAGTACAGATCTTATCGTAATGCAAGTAACTGACAAAGTTCTGACCGATCATAGCTTTAGTTACTTGCGACATTTACTTTACAATATTAACGTTATTTTAAACGTAACATTGATTATTACGAGTTTCAGTAAGTGGAAAGCTATGCTTCTACCGTTTAAATGTTTGTCATCAGTGGACACTTTAAACATTGCGCATTACATATGACATTTATCTACAGTTTGGTAAAGGCATAATCCTATTCTCACTTCTGTTATAGAAGTACAGTACTGATAATCAGTGTCTCCGAAACGAGGATTTTTCTACATATGTAATATTGTGTGTGCATACTAACTTGTAAAGAAAAAGGGTGCGAAAAAAACTTCTCGGTAATAATCATAATACATGAATTCAACCGCACTGATTTTCAAAGGGTTAAAAGGCTCTAGCTTCCTGTTCTGATTTCAGTTTTATTTTATTACTGTAACAACCATTTTACCAGAGTGGTCTGTCAGTAATTATTAACATTATTTTTGCGACTTTACCTAAAACTGTAAAACCAAAAATCTTATAGATATTTAAGCCTACTATGTACTTACGATTATCCAAGATTTAATACCCCGATTCCCTAATACATAGCAGAATACAATACAAGAGGAAAGCCTATGTGCAAGAACAAACTAACCACTATATATGAATTTAATTAACTACATTTATTTATTTTTCCTTGTGATGTAAAAATGAAATGGGACGGTGCTGATCGAGGTTCTAGTGTATTTGCATTAAACTAACAATGTATATGTTTAACAACAGAATTTTCAATGCATTCATAACATTATCACAGTAATTGCTGTTTTTTATCCATGTCATTCATATTTTTTTTTGATTCACTTATATATTATAATAGGCACGATTGGAATGTTAGATTTGTGAAATTAGCGAAAAACGGAGAACTAGGTCGTTAAGCAAACTCTTCCAGCTTTCACATAAAAAATAATTGATTTAGAGTTATAGACAAAAGTAGTAGCAGTGAAATCAGCACGGTGTTGATGATGTGGGATGAGTGTGCAGCTTGGGTAGTTGTCTCAAAGAGATCTGGACGGGGAGTTGCATTTTCCAAGAAGTCTTGTAGCCAGGAGCTTCGAAATTGAGGTAATCGAAGCTTGATATCGAGCCCAGCCAATTTAACGTCATTGTCATCAGACAAGGCCCAGTCAGAAAAGAATTTAAGTCCAGTAAGAATTTCAATATCTTTAACACGTGCAACATGTTCAAAAAGTATGTTCGGCACCCACTCACTTGCCTCGGTTACGTTCTTCAGATAAAAAATTTAATGTTAATGTCAACAGCTAATTTGAATTAATGTGGTTGTGGATATTTTGAAATTTACCTGATAGCAGGGTTGCTCAGCAAAATTTGGAATTAAAAAGCTGACTACTTCAATATCTTTAGCATTGTTTGCACAATCCCTTATTGAAATTCCCGACATATATTCACGGCATCTAGTCGCTATGACGAAAATGTGTGTAGGAATCGGTGTGAACTTTGTCAACTGGATAAATTTCCCTTGTCTAAAATGCATTTCGGGTAGAAAGAAAAGAACTATACGTTATGAATAAGTACTGTATTCTGATTTTCATATATGGAATATCTACATAACTTTGTATAGTAGTTTATTTCTTCTATGTACTGTATATGAAGCTTGATATAGGCTTGCTCTACTTACTCGTTGATGACGTCTATCGAATCGGCATGTCCGTCATAATCGTAATCAAACACGGGACCACTTACAACAGTAATGCCATTGTACATGTCAGCCCAGTTGGATAATATATTTTGGAACTGATTCCAAACTAGAGTCGATGAAAAGGAAAAAAGATTTGAAGATTATGGGAATAATAAGTGTTTAGTAAAGTTTTTTCTACTCACTTGGTTCAAAGGGTTTGTAAATTGGAAATGTATTTGAAAGAATCTGGGCATCCGACCTCGAATCGACATTAGAGAACACTGGATATAGCAAATAACAAAAAATATCACAATCACTGGCGTTAACTGAGTATTGCTAGAGTACTAAAGGAGTGCAATGTTACTATAAAATGGGAAGCCTACTTGGTGGATATGAAAACGCTGCAACTATGTCTGCGTTATTGTCGTAGTGAGAGCACGAAGTTTGGTTGTTTTCGCGCAAACGAACGTCTCCACGCAGGCAAGACGGGTTGTCCGACAGACTCCGTAGCTTTACACAAAAACAGATCTTGATTTATCATTTGACCTATTGTAATTGGCCATACGTATTTACCAATGTATGAATCAAATGTAGTCATTGTTTTTCGCCGGTAACGCTACAGCACCATTGAAATACATTGTTTGATAGCTACTAAATTCGCATTTATAAACAAGATTCTAAACTTGACATTTATGTCCATTTATAGACTGAAAACAAATGTGTTCGTAAAAAAAGTTTGAATTTAGCATTTAACACAGGCTCATAATGAAACCCTGGTAGGTAACTGCGTCATCATTTACACATGAGTAATTTTTCATCACTTGACATAAGTAAGGTCATATGTACACTGCATCTATGACTTAAAATACCTCTCTTTGCAGTACGAATGCCGTATAGAACGGTAATCCCTTTTGATTATTGAAAGCTATAATGTAATCTTCTTGCGTTAAAAGGCAGTATGTTACGATTTCATCAGGTATCGGCCGAAAAACTCTTGGTGCACTGTGAAGCATGTGGTCTTTCTGATACTGAGTAGCTGCAGGCGAAATATACATTCTATAGTTAGTTGTCATAACCGTAGATCAGTGTATTTATCATTTTTATACTAGTATTTATACTACAGTAGTACACTCTAGGAATACAGTAATTAGTACAGAAGTTGTTTCTTGGTTACTAGAAAGTGTGTGATGAGGCATCGAGAGCTACGATATCTCTTCTACTACGCCATCAGATTTCTATTATTTTATTTGGTGTATACGGTTCATTATTGAACATCTACTGTATCAAAATACTCCTCTGGGCATAGGCTTAAGACGAGGAGTCACAGTTTTTGTATTATTCTATGCTTAAAAACTTAGATTAAGGAGAAAAATACTTGCAATTTCGAAAATTCGTCGAGCAATATGAGGAACGACAGTATACTTGCTATATGTATATCAACAACAGATCAAGACGTTACCTTTTTCAACCGTCAGTTGCAATCTTGCATTTGCTTCTTGTACTGAACCCTTGAAGGAAAATATACACAGGTATGTATTGCCTTATAATGATCTATTTTTTTAATCCATGTTCGGCAGAAGTGTGTATAGAGGCGCTGGCGTTAAGTAATGATTAGGCGAAAGATCTTTATCAGGTCTTATGGTCGTAAACAGCGGTTGGGAAATTATGTACTATACTATAATTGTTTTACGGAGCATATAGAAGCATAATTTACCTGGCATGAACTGCATCCATACGCAGAATTCATGTTGCTATTTCCATACTCGCATTCTGAGTTTGATCCGAGTACCCCGGAGGATTCTTGCTGAAGCGTTTTATCTTCTTTCATAATTTTGTATAAACTTCCTGTCGTACCGTTATTAGGTGCCGGAGTGATTTTAAGTAAATCTGAATGAAAAAAGGAGTTGTATGTGAGATGGAGCAGGTGGTATTTAGATTGAATCGTTTCTACTAACCAGCCATCAGATTATAAAGTTGTATGTTTTCGAAAGGTTCCGTCATGTTAAGAGCTCGTTTAAAGCCAGGTCCATGGGCAAGGAAAACTGCCTATGCATTGGATGATTGCAATAATATTAAAAATGATCAAACAATTACGATTATTCCATGAATTTTCAATGATTTTTACTTACATGCATGCTTACGTACTCGTTATCGAACCCATGTGTTCCTCCTGTACAATAGGCTGTCGATTTCCTGGAGAAAGATTTGAAGTTTTTGGTGAATTTTATATCTGACTAGTAGGGCTACCCTTTTATCCAGGTAAGCCTTAAGCGGAAAATCATAAGGCATATATTCAGATTCTTATTTTGATCACTAATTGGCAGTAGAGTGATCCCACGTATAATTTTACCTCCCTGTGGATCCAAGATCCTTTAAAATATGGCGACGTTCGCGATTATATAGGCAAGAGGGAAATTGTATACATGATTAATCATTTGTAACTTACCCCCATACCAACCAATCTTTGTCCATTACCAAATTGACAGGCTCGATTCTATCGTTCTTTGCGTAATGATATCGCTTCGGAAAATATTCATCTTTCAAAAATACCTAGAACATAGATGATTTTGCAAGCGTTGTTATAGTTGTAGTTAGTTATAGTTATAGTTGTTCGAGCGTTGTACACAAGGCTCGAAAGCAGTGAGGCATTAAAGTAGGACTAATCCCTGCTAAAAATGTAAAAGTTTTCAAGATACAATTGCGGACGTATCTGAGGAGAGACTAGTAGTTTATGTTACTTATATTAGTACGACGTGTGTCGAAGATAATAGGTGTAGATATAAACTTCCAATGATTGTAACACAACGAATGAAGTCTTATTCTTATACTTGGAAATGAGTTTCATTATGCTTGCATTGGAGTTCTTTCTTTGTTTCAATCGGATCAAAGTTTGGCCAAAGAGTTTCGTCTTTGCTTTTACCGATGCGTCCGAATGCACCTCCTTTAAAATACACTTCGTCCAAGTTAATTTCGTAGTCACGAAGGAGAGTTACTCTATCGCACGCAAGCGGAGCCATACCTGAAGTTAAAATAGGATCAATTTTTAATTTTCTAAGTAGCCATTGAAAGTTCACTCTAGAATCGTTATTCTAACCGTGGTCAGCGACAATGATAATATTGACACATTTGTCAAGTTGTCGACTTTTCAAACCGTCCATTAGCATCCCCATGATTCGGTCAGCTTCTGCTAAAGCTTCGTCCACTGCAGGGCCCTCGGGTCCTTCATTATGGCCCGCGTGATCGACAATGTCCATATACAGGGTCATAAATGACGGCCTGAATATGCATAAGATAGCGGCATATTTAAATCCAGTTAAGTAGGTATATTGGTTTACTGTAGTAGAAAAAAGAGATACCTCTGATCTACTGGTAAATCTAGCCATCTCAGTGCTTGTAACATCCTCTCTTCGTTTGGAACTGAACCGTCATATTTGTAATAGTAATCTGGATATCGTGTTATGTTGACATCTGAACCTGGCCAAAAGTAGCAAGCACTCTTCAATCCTTGGTTGCTAACAGTATTCCAAATCTGTTGTAATTTAATCTCGTGTTGTTTAGTTGCATTTTGATTTCTGAAGTAGAGTGTATAATACGCATCAAACAAGGGACTTCTGCTATTAACAGACACCCCCCCCCCCTCTTCACTTAACAAAATATGTAAAGAATATATTTTGATAAACTCGTTCATTTTCACACTACTGATCTTAAAGTGTTTATAGACTCACAGGCTCTCCTTCCCACCAGAACGGATGAAATGAGTTTTCGCTGCCAAGTTTAAATTCTTCTTTGTGTTCGTGATCGTACATGGTATTGTCGATGATACCGTGACTTTCTGGATACAAACCCTTGAAAAATTCATTACAGTCGTTACTGAGTTTTTGTAAGAGTAGGCTTACTCTTTTATTTTTTTTATTGGGGTACAACACATTTTAATCAACCAATAAGTTATGTCTGGCGCATGCGCCATGGTTGGTCACCTCTGGGTTAAAGTACCACTTACTGTTGCGATCGAATAATGATTCGGAAAAGTCTTTGTTGGGTAAACCGATCTAAGATAAGGAGCATGGACTCCGCATGATGCTGAGAAAACAAATATGTCGATTATTAACTCGTTTTAGACTGTTGTACTTTCTATAAAGACAATATTATATTTGTCGAAAGAATGAAAGACTAATAAAACCAGAATTTTATCAGATAGATATCCAACATCAGTAAACATCAGTAAACATCAGTAAACATTAGTATATTAAATTGACATTTCAGCATGATTAAGGCAATAACATAATGCTGTTTGCGCGTTATACTGTTGCCCCCTTTCATCCTTTTTGGTGTTATCTTGTTATAGTAACACCTGTCCGGGGTTACGAACGAGTTCTGTTTTTAAGACTGTTCGTAAGTTGAATTTGTACGTAAGTCATAAAAGTTACGTAATTTTTTTTTAAATATATAGTATGAATTTCACTTAAAATGTCATATATATAGTTTTACCCAGCTTCAATATATTTGGAGTTTTTTCTCGGAACAAATAGTCTTCGCGGAATCCATCAATAGAGAACAAAATAACAGGCGCCAAGTCAAATCTATGTAAAAAATGGATAAAATTTTGTTACCTTTACGCTATTTGTATTGTGCATCTTATTTTACCCTTACCCTTGCGGACAAACCATGTCTCCTTCCTTGGTACATTGGTCTTCAACCCATTTCGAGTCTCCTGCGTGAGATTCATAAATAAAAGTCGACGAATGACGAAATTGTAAAAGTTGAGTTGCAGTTTTTGAAAGCAATATATGGCTGAAAGCATGGGCCTCGACTTCAGAAATTTACCTTCGCATGACTGCTCATAGTCTGTGCAACAAATTCCATCTTCCTTGCAAGTATTTGTGCAGTTACAGCCATTTCTTGTCACATTACATTCGCCATTGCATAGATATCCAACTTAAAATTGATTCAGATTTGACATTGGCTTAGATTATTAGATTATTTCCAGTTATCTTATCATCTAATATCGTGTTCGGTTTTAGTTATCTATATTGCAAATATAGGTTTTAGCTTGATTATTCTTGTCAACAAGGAAGGAATTCCATCATTACATCGTTCATTTATTTGCTAATTTCTTTCATATTTTCAACCTAAAAAGTCGACCTGAATAATTCAGTTGTATAGGTTACCGGTGTTGGCGCATAGATCACTGAAATCTTCGCAACAGTTGTTGTAATTCTCGCATTCTGTATTGCATTGACAAGGTTTGCCTGGATCGTATTCTGACAAGCATATGCCTTCACACGATCCTTATTGAAATAACGAAAGTTTGATTAGTTTGATAAAAACCAAATAGAAGCTTTTGTTATTATGTTTGAACCTTCGCATAACTGATTGTAGTCATCGCAGCAATTTCCATAGCTCACGCATGTTGTATCGCAATGGCACGGCATGCTGCTATTGTATGCGGCTAAGCAACGGTTTTCACATTTGTCTGTAAAACGCAGAAGAAACTAAAAGAGCAAATACCTCAATCAACAGTCAGTTAGCTATTCAATTTTCCCCCTTTCCTCGTATAATAGAGTGATGGAAGTAACTTGCTTAGTCGAAATAATGTCATCTGCTGTTCTAAGTGCAGTCAACCAATAGTAACCCATCGGCCCCTCCACTGCTTAACCGACAATGTAAAAAAATTTGCTGCTCTCTCCATATGCGGTCCGACTTATTCTTCGGGGTTCAGAGTTGGGTAAGATTTTGGGTATGAATGAAAATTTAAAGGAACTGAAATATTATGAGCCTAACCCTGTTCCAAACTCTAGTCGTTACTTTAACTCGAATGAGGTAGATGACATATTACAGTGACACCAAAAGTTTCCAATGTTTTCAGGAAAAGGCCTTTTCGTGGCTCTCATCTTTCCTTGACGTCCTATAAGCACTTGCTTATATATTCAACATAGTGGTTAAAACATTTTACATGTGAAAACTCTCTCCTGACCTTCATCATCATAGGTTGCACAGTGATTGAAGACATTTACTTTAAACAGTAAGTTTGTTCTGTTTCTTCATAAATATTAACTATTATCAAGTGTGCGTATTTGTTTTGATAGTGTTATCAGCGTCTTGCATCATGTCCCTAATTAAGAGAATATTCGTCAATCCGTTTCGTAATAAAACTTACTTATATCTGCGCATTCATCCACGAAATCGTCGCAACAGTTTTTGAATTTTGAACATGTATCGTCACAATAACAATTGGGGTTATCTACAAACCCCGAAGATGCAAAACAACGTCCGAAACAGCTGTCTAAAATGGAAATATTTTAGTTAGTTTTTTTCAATACTTTGATAAGGAAACAAGTGCTGCACGTACTTTGAATGTTGAGCAAACATAATGCGGTAAAATCATCGCAACAATTCGAAAACTGCCCGCAGGAAGCGTCACAGTGGCAAGGCATGGACGAGTTATGAGATTCCATGCATCGATCGGTGCAGGAAGCTAAATAAACATATTATTGTTGTAACGGTGAGCAAATTGACAGAAATATTTCACGGTAGGTCCCCGAATGAAGTCGTTTCGTTATAACGTTGATGGGACCTCAGTATAACTATTTCATGATTTATTTCTGCAACAATAAGCCCTAAACGGGAAATGTATATATATCAATGGTAAAATTATCTGCGTTCCACCTAAAACGCACTTCCCAAAAACCTTTCCACTACGTTGAGTGTACTAATATTATTCCTTTAATCGCCGTATAACTATTACAAATAATACGTAATTTAAAATCTTAAAATTAGCAACGAAAAAGCTCCTGCAGGTGCGTTATTAATTACATCATTCTCTTCTTTTTCTCGCTAATGAGCGATAGAGCGATCCTTCTAAGGATTTTATGGCCTGTATTGATAAGATAGCTACGTTTTTTTGTTGCACATACCGTACTTTATTTAACTGAATGTGTCCGGCAAGGTAATATAAGCATTATTTATGACTACAGGGACATATGTATTATTGGATCTATTTTGTGTTCTGTGTGGGAAGATACGTTGGTCGGGAAAGATACCCGAAAAGATATATCATAAAGATAGTACCAAAATTAGCATAACAACTCACTTGTGTCGCCGTGAGCCATATCAGTTGTTATTTGGAGAAGAAAAATTACTGCAATCTGTAATATCACATGTGGTTATAATTATGATAAGGAAAAGTAACTTCTCGGTATATCCTATCACAACTCGATACAGTATGTCGAAATATGTAAAAAACAGATGTGAATAATAAGTTCGAACGGTCTCTTTGAACAGATTAAGTACGAAGTATGGGGCATCACTATACATGCAGTTAGTGTTTGAACAAAATATAAGCTTGGTACCTGGCAGTTAAGCTAAATAATCGTAATATCGTGCTCAAAAAATTAGTTAACACAAGCCCCGAAACAGGATGAGCAAATAGCAAATGCTATTTCAATCGTACGTCTTTAAAATAGGTCACCCAAACAATCTTTCACTTACCGATTTTGCGATGCAGTTCTCCATATTTCTTATCTTCTACTTGCTTTGCTTCTGATGAATGTGAAGCTTCGATGTGAACGTAGAGAGGAAAATACACCGCTATAATATGATCGTTCAATAAACTGCAGTATTTACTTTGTGCATGTGACGTTTATTCAACTTCTTCTACTATGTAGTCAATTATTTTTTCCCTTTCTTTTGTGGCTCCACGTACTCACCGTTAGTCAACATTAACATCAAGTCAAATTATAGCTGACGTCAATGCGTCATGAATGACACCAACCAAAATACCCACATTTATTTGTGATCAATAACCAGCAATGTTATTTTTTGTTACCTAAATATGAAATTCAGCAGTTTTTAGTCACAGTACAAAAGTTGCTTGAAACGATAGAAACATCCACTGAAACTCAAATAGGCACCAAATCCGATCTCGACCATACTCCACGCACAGTAAATTTTTTATCATTTTCGGTCTGTTCAAGTTCAATTAATAGTCCATAAATTATCCTTTGTCAAGGTTCTAGCAATTACAATTAACTAATTTATAGATTGGTGAAATATATTTTCATCACTGATTGGAAGGAACATTATTGTTTGTATTTTTCCTAGTCAGTCATGAACCTGATAAACTCTTTCTTCCCGCTCTTAAGATTCATTATAACTATATTAATATTCAGAATACCTAAGTATCATGGTTCTTGTAATTTGACTCAACTAGGATCATGGTAATATCTTCCTTGTCGAGTGTCTCTTTACTGCCATCGTTGAAGTAAAGTTTTATTCTATTGCTTCAAACTTCTTCTCTATTTATGTGAGAGTTACTTGATGTTTTCATGTATCATTGCATATTTTTCGGTGATTCCGTTTGAGGAAGTTTTGTTTCCATGATAAAGGTGTCTAAGATTGTCAGTGACGATGGCAAAGTTTCTATTTTCAATTTTTCTGGTTCAGTTTGCGATGGTCATCATCTTTCTTGCTGGCGATTTGACTATTGGTCAAGTGGAAGGTAGTACTTTAATTTTTTTCATTCATTCAAGTACTGTTTCTGGATAAAATTAGTTTATACTTTATTTTTGTTGACATAGATTATATGTGAGAGTAACTAACGGACAATAACCATTAGTACATGGAAAATACTGTAAAAAAACAATAAAACCAATTGTACTATTTAGTTTATTGACTTATACTTTATACGAGAGTAACTAACATTTACATAATCGATAAATGGGCAACCGCTTTATTCTTATACGTAATGAAGGATTATTCATTATTAAATGTTACATAGCCTTGAGCTAAAACAGCAGGCCACATAAAACATAGTATGATGTTGTGATGTCCCGTTACGCGTGACTGACAGGGCAATTGTTTACTGTATACTGTTATTATGGCATTAACCTTTTTATCGGATTTGACCGTCAACTACGAAAATACAAAATTTCGGATTTAGGTTCATGTGAAGAACGTTGTCATTCAAATTACAAGACGACTGACGAGTGCCACTGCGATCACTCTTGCATAAGATATAAAAATTGTTGCGAGGACTACACATATATTTGTCTTCCTGAAAAACACAGTAAGTGAAATTATTCAAATCTTTTTTTTGGTATGCTGACTTTAACCTCAGACAGTATACCGCAAATTTCAGCTTGCCTTAAAATATCCTGTTTCAGATAGCTGCTTCGGACGATGTAGTGGAGCTAATGAATACATCAACAGTTCTTGTTCGTGTCATGCCGACTGCATTGCAAATGGAAATTGCTGCGAAGATTTTTTGTCAGCCTGCTCTGGTGTTAGTGAGTATAAAGGGAAAAATAATAACTGCCTAATATCAGCCATAATCTAGTCTAGTGTCACGTACACAAGGTCGGTCATTAGGGGGATAGACTATATGAATTTAATATTATTGTCAAATGTTGTTGAATGGGTACTTATATAGAATTGCTATTACACTGCCTGTATTTTGTAAATTATTCTCCTATGTTCACAGTTAAATGCGAATGGCTCTGCTCTGCACCTCTAGACAGTTCTGTCCAATGTGATTGTGATACAAACTGTTC
Organism: Halocynthia roretzi; assembly: GCA_013436055.1. Lineage (NCBI taxonomy): Eukaryota > Metazoa > Chordata > Ascidiacea > Stolidobranchia > Pyuridae > Halocynthia > Halocynthia roretzi. The sequence continues at coordinate 156,431 of QRAM01000090.1, read as the reverse complement.
CTACAGCTGCTGTAAAGATGAGGTTAAAGAATGCCGCGTTGGTAAATGCGTTTACCTACATTTATAGATGTATATGAATTAATGGTGTACGATATTACCATTCATTTCTGCCTGGTAAAAACAGTTTTTGGACCAGCGATCACAATTCATTCTGATCCCATATGCCCTGACAGAACACCAACAGAAGTTTGTCCTACATTGGCAGCAACAGTGTCTACAGACGGTAACTTATTAGGTTAATTACATAAGTTTAACATGAGCCTGTTGTTTTATCGCGTTCTCTGTTTTTGTTTAGTCACCACGACTCCCGGCGGATGTGCAAACATTGGGAAATATTGCAATGCCTTGCTGATTTCCTTGTCTTTTTTTATCGCAGCTGAGATGATAATTGCTTTATAAAAAGTTTGCTTCAGCTTCCATTCATGTACGATGTATTACTACTAAGCGGTTCACTTCATAGCGAACCGATTTTCCGACAGTGATTTATGGTATAAATCCTGAGGATGCAACCATTCATTTATGTACTAACATTTTCCTGCAAGTTGTTGATTTGTCGTTTTTGAACGTCAGGTGATTCATATATCGAATACTAATGGTGATCTTTTGTATATATGTTAAATATGTTGAACTTATTACCTTCGTAAGATTGATTGGGATAAAAGGACAAAAGAGTGAGGATTTATTTGAATACCGAAAAATTGATTCCGCTATATGACAGTATGGGACAGCATTTTAAAAACAACAGTTCGTTCGGACTTCAGTCTGTAAAGACATCAGTCTTTTTTGCGCAATCCTTGATTACTAGAGTTGTAATTCCATGCCGTTACAAAGTAATTATTATTATCGCAGTCTAGATCATTAAATTAAAGACTAGACAAGCTGCAAGGTTTTCAGGGTTCGTGCGGGCAATACCAAAACCGGATCAGCTGCCTAATCGATATTCTGATTTCCTTTTGTTAGAAAGTAAACGAACCGCGTATTTATGTACGCACTTATACGATATTGCAATTATATGGCAGTGGGTCTACTATCTCGTAAGCAGACTCTACAGCGGCCGCAGGGTTGTTAAAAACTGGCTTATCTAGCAAACTTAGGGCCGGAGTATACCTGGATTTTCTGGTTTTCTGGACACATACTAAATATATGTTGTCAACTCTTTTCCTAGTTTTATTTTACCAGCTTGTATGTATGAAGCTACGGGAGAGCTAGAAAGACTTCCAAATGTATTATTTAATCTGTCATTCACTATTCATGCAAAAGTGATGCAGAAGTTATGTTTCGGGTATCTAAAAATATAATGAGAATTTCAGAAGTAATGTAAAGTATAGTTTGCTTTGTGCGTTTTATGTATCCTATTTTCAATGATAACTGATACTTATGCTCTACAACGTCATCTCCATTTATAATTTCAGATTATTCAGCTGCTTCGTGGAGTTTGCTGCATGCTATCGTGAACTACAAATGAAGAAGTCTGAAAAGGACCAATGACTTGAAAATTCAAAATTTCATCAATAACAGGTATATATATATATTTACTGTACTTGCACAAAAGGCGGATAATTACCTATGAAACATCTGAATGTCGTCAAATTATGCTTGAAATTATATCCAGTTGGATGAACGAATAAAATCTGATTATTATTTACTTTCTACAATAAAAAAAAATATTATATAACGCGATATCACGCTTTACCAGAAGTTGTATCCGCTAGTTGGCGATCTTGCATCATTAACAATAATTATTTCTGGTACTAGAAGGCAGTGTGGGATCATGTTTATGTTAGCGTCGCAGAATTTATTGTAGTTCTTCTCGGGTGGTTTTAGATAATTTTAGCACTGTGCCTTACTGGAACGTCGCGTAATGTTTATTTAGTAAGCATATAGCATAATTTGGTGGAAAATGGGACTGTTCCTTAAACATTATTCCGTTCCTCAGTTTGTGATGACATCACACCTTATTTTGCACAATACTTGATTACTAACGTTGGAATTCCATGTTTTTGAACTAATAATGGATCTCGCTGTCTGGTACTATTAGATCAAGTCTAGACATGATATAAATTTTACGTGACTGATAACAAATTCCCAGCAGAAAGCGAGCATGATCGCTTGAAAATTGTCATCATTTTCCCTTCTAAGCTGGCGCACTTGCGAAAACCCGAATTAATTTGGTAGCACGCCATAACACAGAAATTGTTATACTTGATTATATCAGTGCTATATACGTATAAGAGTTTTTCCGTTAATGGCTTACCGTACCCTTGGAAAAGAATATAGACGAAGTAGTTATAGAGCACACCCGGTGGTGACTTCACAGCTGATTGACCAAGAAAAAAAAAGGAAGATAGCTTCATAAGCAATATTCCAATGAAGAAGTTTTACTCTGAAACCCCTGTCTATTGTCAGTTCTTGATGGATAGCTTGGTTCTTTGTTAGGAAATATACGAGTTTTATCCCAGCATATTTTACTTAAGTATCGTTCTAGTTTAGTATAAATCATGAATGTTCCGGAAAATTTTGACGATATAGAAGTCGCAGAGGAATCGGGCGATTCTGACCTAATTTCAGAGGAACCCCTTATGAATGTTCCAGATCCTGTTATCGTCAAAGGTTCTGGTCATATGACAGTGTAAGTCTGGTAGTAAGTAAGTAAGTAGTAGAGTATTAGCTTACTAGTGCCGACCCTCATCAGTAATCCAACCCCTCCCCAAAACCTAGCTTCAACAATGTAAACCTAACCAAATGTAACGGATTTTTCGGAGGGACCACCCTACTAAACTACTATCATTAGTTAATCGGAATATTTTTCTTAGCATAATAGTAGTATATTAGGTAATTTCCTTTGAAATTCAAGTTTATTCTTTTGCTTTTTTCCCAAGTAATGATTTTTCTTTATTCCTGTGATATCATCACATAGAAGTTACATTCTGTGTCTTTGAATATTATAATAGTGAAATAATTTATTATGATAATTCATGATTTCTGTGCTCTTTCCTACTCCTATGACTATTTTTTTCAGGTTTGGACTCAGCAGTCGGTTTGACAATCAATTCCCACAAGCTGTTATTGGCAGAGTAAGATGCTTTGTATTTCTATACTTGCTATTTCATTCATACATATCTTATATTGTCATAAACTCAGATCGCACCTGAAGAATTCAAGGCAACAATCACAAGAATAAATTCAATATTAAGGAAGATGGTTCCACTTAATTTCAAATGGTTCCTTGTCGGATGCTTATGTTGTTGCTGTACGCTTGGTTGTTCAGTTTGGCCAGTCGTCTGCTTGAACAGAAGATCAAAAAATGCAATAAAGAAAGCGTTAGATTATGAAAATAGACAGCTCTATCATAAGGTACCTCATTTGTTGTTATACTATCATTAATATTATAATATTTTCTTATTTATTCTCTTTTAGCTTGGCCTACACTGGAAACTTTCAAAAGAGCGACACAACAGTAGTACAATGTTAGAATATGTAAGTTGTTTTTGTGCAAAATCGTTAAAAAAAAGTTTACTTAGCTATGTATTCATTTTCCACAGGTTTTGGTCATTGAGTTTATTCCTATAATTCCAGTCTATCGTCCCGACTGATGCTTGCGATTCAGTTGAACAAAATCATGAGATACGCAACCTCAGGGTATCATGACCAGATGTCAGTTTCCAAATTTTTAACTATGCTTCAATTCGTCTACTACATAGTTGATCAGGAATATTTACCTCTACTTTTGAAGTAATTGTGAAATGTGTTCCTGCTATTATTGATGAATTTGAACTTTATGTTGTCAAAAAGAACGACCTTTTCTGGTGATGTGTTTTACGTTCCAAAATCAAATAAGACTTGTTTTTTCGTTAGATTGACTTTGAGGTTTGACATGTTGATACTTCTGGGTTGTGGTTGTGTTGCCTGGTGTAGGAAATCATATTTCTCATTATATTAGTTACCTCATACAGAACACAGGTTATAGAGCTCATTCATATCCCTGTGCTAATTATCAATTGTTAAATTATGATAGTTATCAGCAGATTTTAAGTTGCATTCGCTATGGTCAGAATACAGATGATACAGTTATGCAAACCTAATATCCAATTAAAACGATTTTAATATCGATCAACGAAGCAAATACAATGGTACTAGGTAAAAATGTTTTCCTTGCATAAATCTTGTTATTCCATGTGGGAACTGTTATTGGTTTATTTGCTACGTATTCATATGTTTTTTGTTGAACTATTTTATTTTAATGTACTCATCGTACCACGGTACAATTTCAGGGTAATATTCTCTCAACTCTGCACAAGTTTTTCTCTTTGCATGTTTCTGTAAATCTTAGACAATTTTGTCACGTTTTTGTTTTTAAAAAAGTATCTAATACAATGTTTCTCAAACGTTTACTATGAGCTATCTCAGGGTGTTCACGTTCTACGTCTAGGATTTTTAAAGTCCAACTGTACCACATCTCCAATACTTTGAATCAGATTTGTCAATAATTCTAATTCTAAATGTGTAGTTTATTTCAATAGTGTTTGTGATAGCTTGTTATTTGGCCATGTAGCCCAGGGCTGTAGCTAGGGAAGGAAAAAAGATGTGTTTGCCTTGAGTGCCAAAATTGCATTGGAGGTTTGGTTGCTACACCATTCATACATGTCGGAAAAAATAGGGTGTATAGACTGTATACTAAAATTATTGTGCTCCAGAGACACTGCATAGTTGCTTCATAATAGTTTGAACAACACTTGGTGATTTGAATTATATGTGGGGAAGCCAAATTCAGATTCTATCTTGCTACGAGGCATTTATGTAGCTATGTATATTTTGTTTTTAGTACCTTTAATTCATGGGACTGGCAGCCTGCTGTAAAGGTAAATTCATGTGGGGTGGGGCGGACAAAGAGTGCCACAGAGTTATCATTCACAGGGCAACACTATTGAAAAAAGATTATCGTGCCTTGAATTCAAGGTTCTGGATGATCGTACCCGCCACTGATAAACTCTTATCACATAAACGCTTACGTCTCCTACAGAGTAATGCAATTATTAATAAGGGTAGAACTAATACGATATATGGCTTATCCGCTTTTCCATATTTTAGTAAGTTCCGCGCTCCTTTGTTTGTTAATTGTGAATGGACCTAGACGTAAGCGGATATAATTTTATTTGGACTCATTGTTCAGAATTTGATGCAGGTGTACGTATTTTTGTCGACGTTTGCGTCCGTGTTTGTATCCGGTTTCGGAACTTGGAACTTATTTCACGTATTTCACCAATCTGGTCTTACATGTATATATCGTACTTGCTGTTCTCAGGGTAAGACGGTGTTGCTGTAGTCGTAACATTCCGCTGGTGTGTCCATAGTGTAGGTAGAGAAATAAGGAAGAGCATAGCGATGTTTAGAAGAAGAAATCTCTTAACGACAGTTTTGAAATTGCTTTTTATCTCGATTGCAATTTATGGAATTCATTATGCATGGAAGGAAGATGTATTTTCGGTAAGTTTTTCTTTCGTTTCACTGAACAAACTAAGATTTTGGGAGGGACATTGAACAAACGTACTATCAATACACTTTAGTTTTAGATCACAGGAACACAAATTCTCATCTTCCCTACACATATCATGGTATATTATATTCCGTTTAGCACTGTTAAAATCCCTCTCCAGCTAATAAAGTGGCAATTAACACCTATTTCTGTTGTGAATATTTTACTGCAAATTGGAATTGAGAAATCAGTAGCCTTTTCATAATAAAATAAGAAATTGAGGCGAGAAATGGCACATTACTAACATTCAATTTTAGCTTACCAGGATTTCATTATCATATCTCAAAAAAACTTCATTGTCACGTCTTGATTTCAATAGGTGAAAAACTCTAATCAAGCATTGCCTAACAACGTGCTATCCCTAAATGAAAAAGGTTTTGGAAAAATCAATGAGAAGCTCGATTTTCCTCACATCCCAGGACTCGAGGTTGATCTCAAAGATGGCAAAATTTTTGAGTTTAAAAAAGAAGAGCATAAAGATCAAGAGGTAGCGGTAATAGAACAGCCGAATCTTGATAAAGTAGAACAGTCTGATTCCAACATTTACAAGCCATCTCTCTCATGGCGGGATGATGCTGTCGGTAACTACGAGCAACAGTTCCCTGCTCGTGTTGGTCCGGGAGAATATGGCGTAGCAGTCAATCATCTGCCATCAGAGAAAGATGCAGTCGATGCCGTCATAAAAGAATTTGGATTTAACATGGTCACTAGTGATAAAATATCTATGGATCGATTGCCTAAAGACTTGAGACATCAAGAGTAAGTCATTCTATTTTAAGATACATTACATGCACTCTGTTTCCAACTTTGATTTATAGTAATCAGTATAAATGCTCAAAAAACTCAACAAGCAACAATTCAAATGCTCTCATGAGAATGTGTGTTTCAAATTTATGTTTGAGGAATCTTGTTGGAGGTTTATATGCATTAAACATGTGGGATATTAATTAGATCCAGAAACACTGTACACAAATGAAATACAAACTCTTATGTGTTTTTTCATTTCTGTATGTTATGCAGATGCAAGCATTGGAATTATGCTGAGGCTTTACCAACAGTTGGCGTTATCATTGTGTTCCACAATGAAGGATGGTCCACATTAGTAAGAACAATTCATTCCGTTGTGAATCTAACTCCGGAGAAACTTTTGGCCGAAGTTGTTCTCATAGACGATTATAGCAGCAAAGGTATGTGTTTTTGCATAGATGTCCCACTCTGGATCAGAAGCTATACAGCTACTTCATTGTACAACAGATGATGGTCCAATCAGATTGGGAGATTAGGAGTTAGTTACTTATCCTTCAATCTGTTACACATAAGTTTTGTTGTGAAAGCTATTTTGTCATCACTTCCTGGTAAATAATATAAATGTGCTTACAGAAGTTTATGATTCATAAATGATTCAGTTTCAATATCCACAAAAAAACAAAATATTCCCTTTCATAGACTGTTATGAATTTTGCACAAACATGGGTAAATAGCTGAACAATTTTCTGGCTTCTGAAACCCGGATTTTCACATTTTAGTAATTAGGCTGCTGGAAATCACACAACGTTTCTCACATTTACAGATCATCTGAAACAAAAACTAGCCGACTATATTCAGCAATGGCACGGGAAGGTAAAACTATACAGAAACGAGAGGAGGGAAGGGTTGATCCGAGCTCGGAGTATTGGAGCACAGAAAGCAACAGAAGGGGATATCTTGATCTATTTAGATGCTCATTGTGAAGTCGGTTACAACTGGCTTCCTCCTTTGATAACTCCGATTGCCATGAACAGGTTGGGAAGAACAGTTACGATTTCAACATCCTGAAATTATTTACTACTTTGTGATTCAGTCTTAACATATGCATTTACACCACAGGAAAGCTTGTACTGTACCACTGATAGATGTTATCAGTGGAAGAGACTTCACTTTCTCTCCACAGGCTGGAGGCGATATTAATGGGTTTGCTAGAGGGGCCTGGGACTGGAGCATGCTGTGGAAACGAGTTCCTTTGACAAAAGAAGAAAGAAGTCGACGAGCACACACAACAGATCCATACAGGTTAGTTATTAGTACGTTTTGACACGCTCAACCTCTCGAATACGATATCTAGTCATACAGACACTATCTTGCTTTGTATTTTATGAAGATCAGTTCCTTAGGTATGCCCCAGTAATCATGTTAAGTAATGTGGTTTAATATTATAAGCAACAGGTTCATTTACACCTAGTACTCTTGGTCCCTAATTATTACCCAGATCCCCTATAAGTACCTAACATTTTGCTGAATAATTCCTGCACCACTAATTTCTTACTGCTCAACTTCTATAAAACTGTGGTTTATAGACATACATGTCTTACTACGCCAAAAAAACAATGCAGTTCCAAATCAATAATAATCAGTCCTGTCTGCAAGTAACACTCCGGCAAAAACGATTAACAAAATCAGCATACAAAGCACCAGTATAAAGAAGCATACAAATACTTGCAACAGTAACTGGAAGTTAAAGTCGGAAAAATATAGTGTAGGTAACTTGTTCAGTTGAAACAAAAAGTATTATTTATAGTACACACTAACTAATCATTCCACTTGAATGTGTAGATGTATACGCAACTGTATTGCGACAATTAAAACACCATTTGCTAATTGTCGATGGTAGTTTAGGTAACTTGTTCAGTTGAAACAAACAGTATACACTAACTAATCATTCCACTTGAATGTGTAGATGTATACGCAACTGAATTACGACAATTAAGACACCATTTGCTAATTGTCTGAGACTCTTGGCTGTCCGAGTGAAACATAAACGGCGTGTGCCACATCAAACATCTTGAGTTTGAATTGGCAGCAGACGACGAACGACCCAACGCTGTACCGTTTGATTTCATGACATGATTGTTCATTAGCCAAAGCAATTGCTCCCTTATTGGCGATTCTGATTCATGCATTGGGTTGATTGGATTCGTTTCTACGACTTGACGAGTGTTCAATGTCTCCGAAAAATGTGTTTTAGTGACAGTTTTCTCTGCTCCTATGTGATCGATTAAGGAGTTTCCCGCATGCTCCAAAGTTGCGAAAGCTGTTGGACATAACACTTCACCATTCTCCGACAGCATTTTGACGACCGCTTGCAATACTCTATCGTGATCGCTAAGCGATCCTTCTTCGAGGGTATATGGAAGCAGCTGTAAAAAAACGAATTTTGAATGAATTTAAAACCACCTGTACACTTTTCCAATCCAACGGACACTGAACTCACTTGTAATTTATATAAATTTGTATCTTTGTCTATGAGCAGTCGCAGTGCTGTCCCACACTGTATCAATTCAGGATCTGGTATTTCTATAGGTTCGACGATTATCATTGTTGGTTTTCTACCCCGTGGCTTGGGAACTGTTTTGACGCTAACTCTCTCGTGAAATATCTGGGAAAATTGCAAATGCACCGTTTTGATTAAAACATTGAAGAGAAACGGCGTCTAAAACTGACATTTTAGAAACATACTCGAAGAATTTTCTTCTCCAATTTATTATTCGAGTACGCGCGCTTCTTGATCGTCGTACCACCGTCTACCGAGAGATCGTGAAACTTCCAGCCCCTCCCCGGACCCAATTTCCTTTTCCTCGTTTTTGACTTTTTTAACCCCTGGCATTCTGGAGTCTCGGGCAGTATGGTGTCGGCCAATGTATATGTTGGTATCATTTGTAATACCGAAGTTACAGCTATGCTATCAGTTGCGTTATCTCGAAATCCCATCACCATTGGTGATTTATCATCTTCGATTATCTCTAGTTCAGGACTTGACGTTGTCGAACTTGACCATCGATGGCAGTTCATTTTTTGCTCGTGATTAATAAACGGTTTATTTCTGGACGAGTTATCTTCGTCGCTGGAAGATCCCGCTTGCCAACTTCGGTTGTACACGACGCGCCCTCCTTGCACGCTACGTATACACGTTGGGGTCGAGGGTAAACTATGTGTTATCGCATCGATAGCGTCTTTAATAGCTTTGGCGTTCGAATGTTCTTGCAGTGTACTATCATGATGTACGTTTTGATTGATTGTTGGCTTGGCAACATTAAATGTCCCCACGTGATTACTCCATGAAGTTGGTGAACAGAGTTGATCAACATGTTGGGCTCCGATATATTCGGCGGTCGGAGCAATCATTTTTCTGCGGTGCGTCTTCATACTTAAATCCGTGGGTCTTTGCTGGGGACTCCCTATATCCCCAGCCATCTTTGCTACAGAAAACATATACTAGCGACTGCGAAAAAATATATAAGACATAATTTAATCTTGACTCTTACTCTTCCAGAGGTTGGGCAGGGTTCCGGTAGGAAAGGTATGTATTGAGTTTTGCAAGAGCAACTGTAGGCTGTCCCTGATTTTTTTAAGTAGTTATAGACATACTCAAGAAACGGCTAGGATTTCCAATAGGCTAGCATCAGACCCTAATGTACTATTTACTTATGCTCCTAGTAGTGAGATGACACTTTCTAATTCCGAAATACACTTAACTTAATGAATTGACGGCTGCTGTAAATCTAATCAACATCTAATTATTAATTACAGTATTAGCACTACGCAATGCTAGTTAATTACGTAGATGACACTATAATACAGTCCTGAGTTACGAAAACTCATTCAAAATCAACGAAGTAGGAAACTACAGTATTCTTTTCAGGCAACTTTGCTTAGTCCTATATACCGCCAGGATACATAAATCTTACTTTACCCTAGTCGTAACTCGCCTATTCATGCCCACATACCTGTAAGCTGGTTGCTATCTATTGTTCTACTCATCCACTGTTCTTATGCGCCCGATCTGCGAGAATTCTTCGCCATTGTCCAACTTCCGCTATAGGAATGTTGGTACCATGTAATATGAATTGGTCTTTCATAATCGCCATATATAAATATAATATTGTCCCAAATGTGGAAGGCTCAGTTTTATCGCCAACACTACACAACAGCTAGCCGACAGATTGGAATGCACATACAAGTACGTCGACACGCACACTAGTTATTTTGATAGTATGTGCGCGTGTCAAAGTCGTCCTTCTTTCACTTTGGCTATGCTCGCATGGTTGCTGACGCAGATCGAACCGATTTTTACCTTATACGGTCAAAGCTCGCAATTCGCTCCGCTTCGGGCGCCGTAAAACACGATTGTATTGGGAGACCACAAATTCCAATAGCCTTTTTCAGATGCAGGCCTTGTGCATCTACGTAAGAACTTAGCCTTAGATGGATAGAAAACATCTGCGGTACTGGCAGTCAAGCCCGTATCAGCAATACGTTCGATCAAACTCTTGTATTACAAACTAATAGTGGAAATACAGTATAGTGATAGGCTCGTCTTACTCATTTTGATTCCCGAACGTTTCACATATCGATATTACGTAAATACGACAACATCGATTGTACGGACAAGCGTAAAATAGGGCCCTGCTGCTGTAAGATCCTTACTAATATTGCATAACATGGATGCGTAATATCTTCAGCAATCCGAGATATTCCTGATGAACACGTCTGGTATGTCACTGTTGTTTCTCCCGTTTACCGCCTGGTTTACGACAAGTCCCTTTAGTGTGAGCACTGTAAACCATTTACGATAAGGTGTTGTAAAATCGAAATTGCCTTAAATGGAATAATTTACATAAATTGCTTCCGCCAAATATTTTAATCTGAAAACGAAAGTTTCTATAGCTGCGTTCGTCATCTCTCGACGCGAGATTATTTCGCCTTTTTCACAAAAACGCAAAAATAAAAGATTGTAGGTAAAACTATTGACTGGTGGCGAACAAAGGTCGTAGTAGTGTATTCGTATGACGTAATCGTTAATGTGATAGTCTGGATGTCAGTCTTAACTGACACAATTCACCGGGAAAAACGTGATATGCAATAACTACATGTAATATGGTGTAACATAGTGTCATAATAACATTTATAAGTATACTATATTCTTTCCCATTTGTTACCTGTAGGTCGCCTGCTATGGCTGGAGGACTTTTTGCTATTGACAGAAAATATTTCTTTGAGATTGGATTGTATGATCCTGGCTTGGAGATTTGGGGAGGTGAAAATTTTGAGCTGTCTTACAAGGTAATTCTTCAATAAAGTTAAATTTTATTTATCCTTCTCGAGCCCTAACATATAGAAATGTTTCTTCCTAGATTTGGATGTGTGGGGGCGAAGTGCTTTTTGTTCCATGTTCTCGTGTCGGCCACATATACAGGTTATCTGGTTGGTCCGGTAATCCTCCTCCGGAATACGTGCCATCTAATCCGAGTTTGCGGGTACATGACATTTTATCCACATACAAATTTTCGTTACCGATACAAAACCGACCTTGTGACCTTTCTTTTTGCAGAACTATATTCGTGTTGTGGAAACATGGTGGGATGAATACAAAGATTATTTCTATGCAAGCAGACCTGAAACTATAAATATGCCTTACGGCGACATTTCTAAACAAGTACGGTATAGATATTTCAGGAAAAGCCCATTTAGCAGTGTGGAATGTGGTACATTACATTTTACTATGCCAGCTATGCAATTTAGCTGTTGTGACTTTGCTGGTTAGGCTATGTGGTCTCATTATAGTGATTTTGCTGGCTGTAGCAAATATGTTGACTCGGGGTAATGATAGTGTGTATAGTTAGGATTGGGTAGGGGTTGCTGATTATGTAATTTCATTGGGGATATAATATCACTAACCCCCAAACGAATCTTAAGATTAACCTGTCATAGCCCGGATAAGGGCTATGGGGAGTATGGTGTTATACTATATCGAACCTATATAATTACAGACACTGTATGGGATATAATCTACCTATCAACATTTCCATCTGCTTGTCCATGATTTATTAATATGTTTTCATCCACGAAAAGGTGAAGTTTCGAAAAGACAATAACTGCAAAAGCTTCAAATGGTTTATGGACAACATTGCCTATGACATTCCGCAACACTATCCATTGCCGGCAAAAAATAAAGAATGGGGCGAGGTAGCCTTTAATGATTATCTCTTGAATGCATGTACCTGGTATATGACCCACGACTAGATTGTAATTTACACCTATTACAGATACGTGCCATCGGTACAAACGACTGTCTCGATAGCATGGGTCATAAAAATGGTAACGGTGCTATAGAGTACGGCTATTGTCACAGGATGGGTGGCAATCAGTTATTCAGGTTATCGGAGGAAGATCAGCTAGCCCAGTATGATCAATGCATCACTATACGCCGTGGTTCTGGTAAAGTTACACTAGTTCACTGTGACACGACAGAGTATAAAGAATGGAAACATGATACTGTAAGTTAAAAAAATATAAATGTAATATACATATAGATATATACAGTACTGGATTGAGGCATGGACTGCAGCCCAGTACCTCTGCCTGCAAGATCTTAATCAAGTTCTGAATATATTCACTTCTAAACATATTTCAATCTATAGGAAAATAAAGTATTCCGACACAAACCTACAGGAAAATGTCTAGACCGCGGGGACCGGGTCCATTCAGTATTTTTATCGGACTGTGACCCAACCAAAGTGACTCAGCAGTGGGAGATTAACAAAGTGCAGTCAACGTAACATCAGTTCATTTTGTTTTACTCGTTACTAAAAAGTAGTAATAGAGAGTGTGACATATGTGAGCACATGGTATGCAGTGGTGTTGGTAGCAATTTGCACTTAATTGACTTGAGGATTTCTCTTGAAAATAGTGGTAGCTAGAATGACATTTGATATTTTTTACTTGGTGTGAAGTGTTGACACAAACTTTTGATTTTAAATAATAACAACTTTGCTTCGATCAGCAGTAGGTGTGATATATTCTTTTTCAATTGAAGATTATGGGTTATTGTTATTTCTTATTATTATATTCGCTGTCTACTACAGTACTTTTATATATCCGAACCGTCCCCCACTTATCAGTTTCCAGTTTGTGTCCAATAGTGTCTACCCACCCTTCTTTCCCCACCTTAGCATTTACCTATTTCTCAAAGCACATTTCAACCACTAATCCAAACATAGAAAAGGTTTTATAAAAATATAGTATAAAAAATGGTAGAGCAGACTTTTGTTGTTAACCAAAACATTCTTATTTTATACTTAAATGGAATGAACTGAACTGAAAATTTCTGAAAACAAAGACACCCGACTGATGAAGTTTCTTCAATAATAATATGATCCTCAAATAAACTACCCATCATCAAGTCATTATTATGGGATTTGTGATGTTATATTATGTTCCAGTACGATAATCAGTAAAATGAATAACTGAAGAACGTAACCATTACTGTGCTTAACTAGTTTCCATCCGCCTGTTCTATGTATTGCTACCGAACTTTTGTGATAATTGTACTTTACTTACTTGCAGCATCCACCTATGATTTTTGCATAAATATATGAGACATATATTTAGATTTCTGTACTCACTGTCTACTGTATCATGCTTCTTTCATTTGTGTAGTAAATGCAAACGAAAACTTATTAGTAGGGATGTCAACGCGAACTCAAATATCATTCATGGCTTTTCCAGATTGCAATTTTAACTTCCTAGGTACTTAAATAGTGCTTGATCAAATGATATACCAACAGGTTTAATATGCCTGATTTGCCCTAGTACAACAGGAATTTTCATTTGCACTTTTTACATTGTTAGTATTTCAAATTCCCAATATTGTACAGCTATCTTACAAAGATCGGATACCTGGCTGTTGATTTTATCAGCTACCTGGGTAATGGAAATGCTAGATATTGACATCCTTATTTCTTAGCCCTCTATGCTTCTTTTGGGTATTTTTTTTCTAGTGCAGTATTAGGTTTTGATTGCTGTTTTCACATATTGTACATTAAAATGTAGTCTCCAAAAAATCTCTCAAAGTGGATATACAATGATAATGGTATACCATAATTCAAGGTAAATTAAATGACTTTTTTTATGATTTTCAGTTACCTATGGCTATTCCTGACCTATATTACTTCATTGTTTGTGTAAAAACGTCCTTGGTTGTTTATAAACCACTCATCTGAATAACCGTTTTATAATAATGTATGTTTTTTTGCATGTGTAAAATTACTAGTAATTCAAGCCTTCCAGCATGAAACTACTACAAGTAATGAATCTTTCAGATCCTGGCAGTTAAAGATCTGAAACAAAATATGTATCTGTTATATGTATCTGTTTATATTCAGCAGGTAACAGACACATAATGGAAAGATCTATGATATATTGTCTGGCATTATAGGTATTCAACAGTGTATCATATTAGTAATAATGTCAGTGCTTAGTGCAATAATAAACTTTAAAAAAAATCAAGTTATTTGCTTTTTTTTATTGCGAAAGGCTAAAAAAATCGTTTGCAAGAGCTTTGTTCGGACGATTGTTAGAGGAGTGGTATGCAATACACGAAGGACTCACCAATTATAAATTTGTTGCGGTTGTTTTACCCATCGAAGATTTCACTCTCTGCTGCCACCTACGACATAATCACAAAATGGTTTTGAAACTGTAAAATTCATAAGAACATCTACTCCTAGTTATTCACAAACCATGATCTGTGATTATTGAAAGCAATGTATTTAGATAATTACTTAAAAATCTTTAAAAAGAAGGCATACTGCCACATGCAGTGCCCATATGGATGTGCTTTTTATCGGGGCTCTAGAATCATCACTGCTCAACTTTCATAGGATCTTTAATGCGCGACAACCTGGAGGCAGACAAGACATATGCGGGACTACTACGTTATAATCACTCACACCGTGGACTTGAATGAAATCTTCCAGCTTGTTAGGACGCTCTGTTAGATCACTCTCACACTGACCTGGAGATACACAAGATACTGGCGGGAAGACTATGAAATGCAACTCACGGAAGGTGATGAGCTTCGGAAAATCCGTTCAATGACGCAGAGCTACAATTAACATGAACACACAGCACCGAAATCTGACAAGGAGACTTTATCGGGAGGTAGCATCAATCCGTCTAACTCGCACATCCGAAAGTACTTGTCTTTTTCTTTTGTTTTATAGAGCAAATCAAGCATTTAATTTAGTATTCGTGGTTCCTGTCGTACGGTGTTCGGTAATTAAAATTCGCTGCGATCACTTGAAATGCCTTCATGACGAGTGTTAACAGTAGAGAACATCGGGTTATCTGCGCTTATATTTCCTTCAAGTTAACATAAACATAAGGGATAGAAAGAACGTCTAAAAATGTGAATAAAAAATAGAGACATCTGTGGTTGCTAATGCCTGCAAGTCTCCGCGATTTGCATTCGTGCTATGCTTGTTCGTTCCATATGGGGGAAGCTCAAACTGTTTATCCAAATTTATTAGGAAGTATTGTGGCAACCGACATATTAGTGATATTGCAATTTTATATTCATGCTCTCTAGCAACTATCCCGGGACCCACTTAAAACATCATTTAGGGGTATGTAGATATTACCATTCTGAAAATCGAAATTTCCGAAACAGAGAAATTATTCAAGCGTATTTTATAACCTTTTGAACCGTTGCTTCATTTCGAAATCGAAAGTTTACATGAGGTTTGTTTGTTGGTATCTCTCATCATGTCGCGAATAAAAAGCAAAAAAGGCCAGAAGAGTGAAAATTTGCAGCAAGTAAACTTGTTGCAAGCCGTAGTTGTTGCGGATAGCTTCGATTCCAGATTTCAGCCAATATCAGACGACCTTCCAAGGGTAAATAAACCTCTTAAAATTACCTATCGGAAAATTTACGATCGGAAATACATATTTTTTCTAGTCGTTGTTTCCTCTTGTGAATCGACCTCTACTTGCCTATACCTTGGAGTTTCTAGCTGCATCAGGTGTTACACAGATTTATGTGTATTGCTGTCATCTTTCTGCACAAGTGAAGGAATATTTGGCCACTAGCAAATGGTCATCAGAGTAAGAGTTATTTAAATTTGTTGTATGTCATCTATAGATTTTAATGCATCCATAGTTATAATGTAATGTAATCATAAATTTCCTCATCGCTTTCTATCTATAACACCCAATATTTTTGGCGTTTACCTAAATTTTCCTACTGGTAGATTGCATAAAGCCATAGAAAATTTGCCCGGTCTCATTTGGACAGGGTGTTTGTTAGCCTGAAGTAATAGAAAATATTTTATCATTTACTCTCAGGACCTCTCAGTGTAAGGTGACACCATTATTCTCCAATGATTTCACATCACTGGGAGATGTTCTTCGTGATATTGATCAAAAATCTCTTTTTGAGTCTGATTTTCTGTTGGTAGCAGGCGATGTTGTTTCAAATATGAGTCTTACTAAAGCACTGGACGAGCATAAGTATATTTATGTTTTAAAAATATTATATATATTTATATATATATATATATGTTATATTTCTGTGGTACCTGTCTTTCATTACATTTTCCTGTCGTCAATACCCTAAATTGCTTGTTGCTATTAAAAAATGATTATTAAGGCACAGTACTAATTTATTCTCCTGATAAGATAAAAAAAATATAATCGCATGAATTTTCAGCAGCATTTACATTGGTGGTGTTTCGAATTCAGAATATTGTACATTTATGTTAAAAAGAATAGGTACCTGACTAAAAATTCATCTGGTACCTGGCTAATGGAAATGCTAGAAATTTGAATCCCGGGTGAAAATCTGTTCTAAAATATTTTTACCTATGTGTAAAACATTTTTCTATTAGACAGCGAAGGGAAAAAGATAAAAATGGACCTTTAATGACATTATTGTTGAGGAAATGTCCACCCGCACACACGGCAAAGTCTTCGGAAGACGACATAATTGTGGCTCTCAGCTCAATGACCAATCAGGTCATGTTTTATCAGAAAATTGGGGAATCCAAGCTGTCAAAAATTAATTTTCCAGTTGTAAGTTTTGTAAACCTGCCTTTCATCTTTATTTCACATCTGTATTCATGTGAAAATTTTTCAATTACCTACCAAATATAGTTTAAATCTCAATCTATAATTCCTTGAATTATCTTGGATTTTAGAAAAGTCTGCTCGAAAGCCAGTGCACCGAATTCGATCTTCGTTATGACCTGATGGATACTTATGTTGCTGTTTGCTCGCCACAAGTACCACAGTTGTTCACAGATAATTTTGACTACCAAACAAGAGAAGATTTTATCCGTGGAATATTGATTAATGAAGAAGTAGGAATATTACACATATGATAACATGAAATAGTGATATTTTTTTTCAGATAGACTTAATAACTACAATAATTTTTTTTCATCTGCTCTAAAATTATAAGCACCACAAAATGTAGAATATATTTACCTTATAACTTACATGTGAGACATTGTCAAAAAAAAAAAAAAAAAAAAAAAAAATTTTGCCTACCTGACACACATTTAGTGTTGGGTTCTATTTCATTATATGGTTTTATTATTATTGTGGTTGGTTGTAAACGTGTTGCAATTGCTCATGCTCTTTTATAACTGCAACTGCTGCAAATACTATGGAATATAGTGCATGTTATGGAAGAAAAAACAATTTTTCGGTCCAATGAAACCCTAAGTTATGACACATTTTTCAAATTATTTTATATAATTTTTTCAAAAGCAAGTAATATTATTGATTTTAATTATGGTAATTATTAATATTGAATAAATAAATACAGTTGTTGATTAAAGAATATTTCAATGTTAAAATGCTATAAAATAACAGGAACCACAAATAGTAAATTATTTTGTATATATGAGTAACTCACAGCAGTTTTTTAACTAAGAAACTTTTTAGACAATTTTTTGCAACCTGATAGGGATCAGGTTTTTAAACCAGATTTAAATCTTGCTATGTCCTTGCTTTTATCCCAGTATTTTCAAGTGTTTTATGGGATTTACTTTTGATCATATATAGTTTTGTTCATTGTGTATTTTAGTTCCTTGGCAATCAATTTCACGTCCACATTGTGCAAAATGAATTTGCAGCTCGCGTATCCAACCTCCACATGTATGACGTCGTGAGTCGGGCCGTGATATCCAGATGGGTGTATCCCTTCGTCCCGGACAATGATTTTGATCGCTCCACTGAGATCTTTTGTAAAAAATCAACGAAGGAAATGAAAGGTAATATGCAACTGCTATCGTTACATTTACTGTGACCTCAACATGCTGTTATTTTTACTCATTAATAAAGATTCTACTCTCTACTGTCACCTCCGTCACAATGTTTATCTCGGGCAGCTGAAATCGATTGGGAAGGGGAGTCTGTTGGAGGATAATTCTGCAGTCGGACATGGTGCAATCATTGGGAATGGATGCAGGATAACGAATTCTGTTGTTGGCTGTGATTGCATCATTGGGGATGGAGTCATTATTGAAGGTGAATTTTTTTTTTCAATTTTCCCTAGATGGTGTTAGGAAATTCACTCTCCCGACCCTGAAAGTGGAAATTGAATCCCCAAATATGAATGCTGTGTGTTGACCCCATGCATTGGTAATTATTTATAGGTAATCGTATTCAATTTATAAATGCGACCATTATTTATGGGAAATTATATTATAAAGTATTGTCATAATATCAGGCCTACATATTCCCTTAATCTAGTCTGCATGACTTTATAGATTTCTTTGATGAGACGGTAATCCCCCGTAAAGAATATCGTTGAGATTATCTCAACAATCTATTATTTTTCAGATGCATATTTATGGAATGGAGTCACTGTGAAGAACAATTGCAAAATAAAAAAATCTTTGCTTTGTGAAGACGTTGTTGTTCATGAAAATTGCATTCTCAGCTCTGGCTGTATATTAACCAGCAAAGTACTAAATTATGTGATATGTAATTACATGAAATAACTTGAAAATATGAACTCGAATCCAATAAATTCAGGTTGAGGTAGGTCCGAACGTGACAGTCAAGGAAGAAACGGTTATGGTCGCAAAAAGGGAAGATGATGATGACGCCTTTGCAAGTTGCGATACTAAAACATCTCAGGTAATTTCTTTAGCCATACTATTGGAACGGTGTGTTTTATTTATTTATACTAAAAATAAAATTGTAATTGAATTTATTATGCACGGTTCGAATAGCTGTACATAAAAGCCTGTACACAGATACTTTGTATTGTGTGAATTCAAGGATATTTAACTAACGGCTTTTTTCTGCAGATTGAAAATACATACGACAAAACGGTGGTAGGAATAAAGGGAAGAGGTTTTCTGTGGAGTAGCAAACAGGAAGATGGAAGTGATGATGAAATGGAAGAAATGTCTTGTGGAATATGGGGTTGGTTATCAGTTTCCTATGTTCCAGTAAAGATTTTGGTTTTGAAAATTGTTATGCTGTACAGTATAGTGTGAGAAAAGGCTTCGATATTTCCCTTTTATATGGCTTTCATTCTCAAGCACAGATATAAAAAAAAACATGGCTTGATGGTTATAAGAGACATTTTTTTAATATTCCAAGCTAACATTAATTCATTGAAAATGTACGAAATGAACAGCGCTTCTGTACACAGATTGTTCGCTATGTCGACTTGCTCCTCAGACTCGTTGCTCTTCACCTATGAAATGCTACTAGTACCTTGTTTTGAGCTTGGCTTTGTTTGTCTTGCATAGGTATGTCCCTCTTGCGCAGGGATAATGCTCGAACCGAGAGTGAAGGGACAGAAAGTTCTGAAGAGAGTGATGTTCTTTCACAGGAAAGTGATGTGGCAGATTATAGATCGGATGAAGAAGACAATGTAATTAAAAGTATGTAGAAAATTAATCTTTGCCTTCACTAATAATATATCGCATCGCATAATATGTTGCATCTGACAAATGATTTCCTGAACTTCTAAACCTTTAATGGAACTCAACCACATTTGACAGATTTTTATTTGTTAATTCTATATATATTTATATTGTTGCCCCACATTTATCACTGAAATTCATGTTACCTTTAATTTTTCTAGCAGTCTTTTACAAAGAAGTAAACGAAAGTATAACTGGGGCAATTGAGGAAAATATCAGTTGTGACAATTTGATATTAGAGGTCAATTCATCCAAGTATGCAAATAATGTTTCTATCAATGACGTAATGCGGTGCATTACTCTCTCCGCATTTGAGATTTCTACAGGGGATGAGACATCATACTTTGCTTCTTTGAAAAAGGTATCAGTAAAACCTTCTCATATTACCATAGTAATGGTACTTTTCTAAAAACAACTATTTTTGCAGATTCTTATGTATTTAATTCCAATATTTTTGAACTATAATAAGTCGAGCCATGCACAGCTAGAGTGTATTTACGAAATGGAAAAATTTTGCTTGAAAAATAAGCATGCATCTGATTGTCTCATAAAAGTAAGTGTTGTCTCATGAGTGAATTATCAAAGGATTATAATTCGATTAAAATTACCAGTACAGTACATTTATTCAGATACTCATGCTTCTTTATGAGGAAGATGTTCTGGCAGAACAGGTCATTTTGCACTGGCACAATAAACCTCAGGCAGTTGATACCTCTTTATTGTTGCATACGACACCCGAGGAACTCAGAAAATCTGTAAGTTCTGTTCTGTTAATTACTGAGAAAGTATCGTGTACTAGTGTGTTTGATGTTCATCAAATTCATTTTCAGGTCACTAAATTTATTGATTGGTTGCGAGAAGCCGAAGAAGAATCAAGTGACGACAATGAATGAAATTTTTAGGCAGTGATAATTTGGTAAAGGTGAGGACTGAATTAACTAGAAAAGGAATATGTTGCAAGATATTTTCTTCAGTGTTGAATAGGAACATGATGGTTTGAAAGTAATATTGGTAAATTATTGATTTACTGGAGTTTCCTAGAACGAGAATGCAAGCAGGGATGCGTATTACGTGGAGACCTAATTTTTAGGCAAAAGAGAGGTCTACCAATACATAAATTAGTTTCAGGTTGGAATCTGTGCATGGCAGGAATGGCTAAAGCAGTGGTGAGGATAGAAATTTTTTGTAACCGCTTTGACTGCAGCTTGGTTTCGGTATTGCAAATTAGAGTCAGACATTGCAGGTACAAGCAGGAGGGGGCACATCAACAACAAACGTAAAATAATAACAATTATTGTGCGCCTCCCAACCTTTATATATTATGCAACGCAATTTCTGTTATAAGATTGTATTGGAAATGCTGTAACTTGAAGGAAACGTTATACCAGCATTATTATTACTTTTTGAACCAAGATGGCCCCCCAGCAAATCCTACACGCCCCCAAAAAGGGGCGCGCCCCCTAGTTTGAGAACCCCTGTTTAAAGACTATGGTATTACAATGCGCGCTTTATTTATGTCTGTTATTAGTGAATTACATTCGTAAAATTATTGTTTTAGTATAATATAATTCGCTACTTATTTTTTTCCAGTTTCTGCAATATCTCTCCTTCTGAGCACTGGAATAATTAGTACTAAACATAAAATCTCGCGTATTATTATTTTTATTAACGGAACAGACTTCATAAAACGAATTCGATGAAAAAGGCAAGCAAGCTAATGCAATGTGGGCCATCATTGCCTTGTACTTGTATATCTTGTATTGATGAGAATGTCACTAGTCGTATTCGGATCACCACCATTTCCTCTACTTTCTCGACCCTTTTCAATGGTTCTAGGTGGCTCTGATAAGAGCCGTTTTACATTTTTTTGGGAAGAGAATTCTTTCATTTCTTGCCCTTTGCTTTCTTCGCCGCAGTCTTCTTTGTTTTCGGCTTGGCTTTGCTTTTGCTTGGCGTGTGTGTAGCCGCTACCTTCTTCATTACGGGGGGTCGTCTTTTGGCAGTTGTCGTTTTCTTGGCCGCGGCTTTCTTTTTTGGTGTAGCCTTCTTTGCTACAACCTTGGTTGTCTTTTTCGGCTTTGCAACAGCCTTCTTTGTTGGCGTTTTAGTTTCTTTCTTTTCCGCCGGTTTTCCTTTAGCGGGAAGTTTGAAAGAACCCGATGCCCCAGCACCCTTAACTTGGATCAGTTCTTTGGCTATCACCATTCGTTTAAGTGCGAGCTTCACCTGGGTGTCGAAGTTGTCACCAACCGTGTATTCACCTTTAATATACTTCGAGATGGCTTGCCTGGACGAGCCGGTCCGGCTCTTGCTGGCTCCCACCGCAGCAGTAATCATTACAGAATACTTCGGGTGACTTGCAGGTTTCGCTACAGCCTTCTTTTTTGCTTGTTTGTCAGTCATTTTGTTCGGCGTTGCTTCCTCTGTTTCGTAAACGGATGAGATAAGCGAGTGTGGGAGAGCGTATTGTGACGTCTTTACGGACGTCAACGAAACGAGATAATACTCGTGCTGTTCTTGAATTGATAGATTCAGCAACCGCAGGAAAATGATTTGTGCTTCCTGGGTGAAATATTTCTTTTATATAAGCAAAATTAATGCATATTTCGGATAAATTGTTATATTTTCAAAATGACAAGGCCTTCTTTCATTTCATGTCAAAAAGTAGCGGTAAAATTCCGTCGTTTACCTTGAAAATAAGACCTGTAAAATGAGGCAGTCGTGTTTAGAGTGTCGAAATTTCGCAGTACATTTCGTTCGGTAACATAAATTCCCAAGTCAAAATATCTGAATTTTCGAAAGGTATTTTCTTGTAAAATATATTATAAGAAAGCTATATGCAGCTAGTTTGAGTTTGTTAATCCGTTAAATATATTTTGTATTTTATTCCGTTTATTTTGAGATAAACTAGTAACCACCACGCTGTAAAACCACTCAACAGTGAATTTCCAATAATAGTTTAATTTCATTGTTATCTAAAGATCTGTGATTATAATATATCTTCTAATCAATGTGGTATTATGTTAGCCTCCAGAACACAATATTATTTATCATACAGTAAAATTGTATTAATTCAAGTAAAATATATATATAGATATTTGCAGCATTGTTGCTTCATATGAAATATCTATGTAGGCATCTGGCAGTGATTCTTTCAATGTTGCTTCCTTCATTATTTTGTGTAAAATTTGTTATGTATACACAAGACACAAAAGATATTCATATTGCTTATACAGTAGTAAAACATTGGTTATCATAATTCAATATCCGGTCTGGCAGCGGTTGTAATTCGTACTGCAAGTACCATATGCTAAGTGCAGTTCTTTACACTTGGTACTGTGCAGTAAATAACTTTTCGGAATAATTCTTAATAATGAGGGAATTGATAAACACAATATGTAATGTGGTTTTCGCTTTACAAAATATGATGCTCGCCACTGCCAAGATATAATCTGGAAGTTGTGACGCAGAGTGATTATTTAATGATAATGTAGATAAAACTCCCTTTTTAGAATATACGCCCCCAAGTACATACCTGAAGTGTTTCTTCAGATGTATGATCTGTTTTTCATTATCATGTGTCAGAAGCACGAAAATAGCAAGATTGTTATACCACTACTTTTCGGAGTGTCTCGAAAATAAGCGTCCCAGAAATAACTCCCATGCATTCAGGGGCATAATTCAAGTGCTTGCTCTAGGCGCCATTTACCGTAAATAAGCTGCTGTATTGCCTGTCAAAATATAATTTGCATGTAAGATGTAAAGATTTATATTTTTTGTGTACAGATGCAAATTTATGGAAGCCAAGAATTATATTTGTTTCTACGGATAGAAAAGTGTTCATTAAATGTTAACAGAATTAGTGTATAACGACAGTGGTTATTAACCTTTTTGCAACCTTTTACTCGTAATTTACTTTGGTTATCCCCCTATGACCGTTAAAAGGTAAATAAAAACAGCGGACAAAAAATAATTCTACGCCTTACGCCTTCTACGAAAATTAATTGGCCGTAAGGTCTAAATTCTATGAAACATGCATGACTGAGGTTACCAGACATCCTATATTTAGTATATCACAGTACTGATGTCAGGATTATAAACAATTTACCGCCCCGAGGTTAAATTTGTATGGGCTAATAAAATATACCTGTGGCTGCACAATATACAGTTTCGTTCATGTGACCCACTTGTCCAACAGATAAAGGTATATATTCAAATGTGTTACGTCATGTTTGAAACTGCGAGGAATTTGCCTATTGTTCCTTTTTGAAGTCCTATGGTGATCGCTAGTTGGCGTTGGAGAATTACGGGTCATCTCAAAAAAACGCCCCCCGAAACCTGCGTCGAGATATCTCAAGTCACCATACCAAATTAGGTTCAGTCAGTCCAACTGTTTGGTTTCCAATAGCGAACTCTATATGCGAGGGTGAATTACGTTCAAATGTATAAATTAGAAGATACCCATTCATCTATTTTGTTAGTGTTATAGGGAGAATTCGCATTTGAGAACCTTTGTACCACATATAATTTATATGAAAAAAAGATAAGTATGTGTTATTCTATAAAGCCCCAATTCATTCAAGCTCTGAAGAGGAGTTCGATGCATGCCAATTCCATTTGTAACCTGCATGTACCTAATAAGATTACAAAATGGCGCGAAAATTTTACTTTCTCATTTGCTGTATTTGAAAGACAACAATTAAAGGATGAAGGATAAAGGTTTATTTAGGAAAGTACAGTACCTATATTTCAATAAGGGGAAAAATTCAAGAGAAATAATAACAAGCTTAGTCTTTTTGAATGTATGAGTGGTCCTAACAAGAACCGTTTGTACGCGGAAATGTCCAAGACAAAATTATTTCGAACTAGTATATTTAGTAACAGCTTTAGTTCCTTCGGATACAGCGTGCTTTGCCAGTTCACCGGGTAAAAGAAGTCGAACAGCGGTTTGAATCTCGCGACTGCTGATCGTAGAGCGTTTGTTGTAATGAGCCAATCTAGAAGATTCTGAGGCAATGCGTTCGAAAACGTCGTTGACGAACGAGTTCATGATACTCATAGCTTTACTAGATATACCGGTATCGGGATGAACTTGTTTCAGTACTTTGTAGATATAGATGCTGAAACTTTCCTTTCTTTTGTGACGACGTTTCTTCTTTCCATCCTTTGGAGCTTGCTTTTTAACCAACTTTTTGCTTCCTTTTGATGCAACCATTATGTAGCCCGAGGAAAAACCTCAACAATACTATCTAAAATCTAAATACTGTAGATATAGAATGAAACACGCTCTCGATTTATATATCAGAAATTATGCAAATGAAATACTGATCGAATGCCTGCCTTTTTCTTTCTTTCACTGTTTTACCAAACGTAACCGCAGTTCTCTCGAATTGAATTTGTGACTGGCCTGTCTAAGATCGAGTAATTCTCCATAAACTATTACCGCCGGAATGGGATTAAAAAATAAGCTTACTACAGAGAGTAATCCGTTCAGTACATTTGCATATTTCCGGCATATTATCTCTTCCGAATCGTGTCGTAGGGTTCAAGTTCTCTTGTACTGGTTGCTGTCGGATTAAACCATGTAGGAGAAATTTCTCTGTGGCTTGCTCGTTGATTGGGGACCGCGGATGTATGGCAACTTACATAGGTACAATTGAGCACGGCGAATGTAAGTCTGCATCTCAAGGGAGACGGAAGAAAATCCGTACAGGAGAAATTGAAGTATGTCAAGCCTCGACAGCAGTATTTGAAAAAAATTAGGAGATCTACCAGACGAAATATACGCATCAGCAAGTAGAGACGACACACCGCCTGCTAGTGTTTCAAAGACAGCTAGCAGTGAAGTCACCAAGATTGATGTACCAGGTACGTTGAAGTTTGAGGCACAGTAATTAATTCGTGAGAAGCGGGTAAGTGTTCGCTCCAATACAGCCATTAAAGGAACACTACAGCGTGTTAGTATGTATCCAGCCTCTATTATATCAGTATCAGAAATACAGTAATCCCTCGCCTATCGCGGGGATTACATTCCAGAGCTTCCGCGATAGATGAAAATCTGCGAAGTAAACACTAGATATTTACTTGTTTATTTGAATATATTTAAAGGCATTTCAAACCATTATATATCATGAACACAATCGTATTTACCTAATTAACCTTTCCCACAATCATTTGACCTGTTATTTTTTTTGAACTTGTAGCGCTTAAACATACTAGTACTGTACGGCACGGCATTTATCATGAAATAAACACGGCACAATCGGACACAGGGGAGCATGAAATACAGCCAACAAGATTTGAAACAAGTTAGACTAGAGTAGGGGTTCTTAAACTGGGGGGGGGGGCGTTGAAAGCCAATTAGGAGAAGGCTTTAAAAAAATTGAAAATTTTACTGATTATTTAATAATCAATGGAAGTCCTATACTGGTTATTTAATCCAGAGGTGTATAAACTGTGCAAGTAAGAAAAGGCTTAACCCAGATTCTTGCAACGAGGACAAGAAATGTTAAAAACGAGAAGCTCATTCAGGTAAATAGCTCAAGGCAGATGAACCCAGTACAGAGACAAGTGGCAGAAAAAGGTCAACTGTTTGCAAGGTCAACCCAACTGACGGTAGGTATATGCATGCACGAATAGACAGACAGTAAAGCAAGGCGATTTCGTACCAAAAGGAAAACTCCAGAAAGTGTACTGGCACAAGAAGATTGAGGGTTATTTGGATCTCGGGAGCGGCTCACATCGGATGTAATTGATTACGACATGCTTCTCCTGAAGTTACAGTTTCCGGGTATCGATGGCTTATATCACCGTGCATATAAAAAACGTGGTATACCTCTACTGGTCCCTTTATCCAAATATTCAATGTACATGGTAATCACAAGTTGATGGTTCCAAATATATTCCGCAAAAACCCTAATTCTGCATTTGTCTACGATAGCTTGCATGAACATGAACGAAGTAAATGTTTGTCAAGAAAAAATTCACTTCCCTATATATACAGAATCCAAGTTTATCAAAGGATAGTTTTGGGAAAATGCAATTAGATGTAGTTTCTAGAAATTAAGAAAATGGACAGCCACATCTATTTTTATAGGCGAGGAAGTTTTTCCTTACACAGTGTATTCTGTCTTAACTGTGGGGGTTTATTCTTTATTAAACAGTCGTTAGAAAACCGAGATTTTCGTCTCCAAGGACGGCTCGACACTCTTAGGGGCCCAAAATGGATTTTTGGAGTGGCATCCGTAGAAATTTATATTTTCCTCGAGGAGACGTTTTTAAAAGTCTCAAAGGATCAAATCATCGCAACCTTGATTCTTCAAAGTAGGTAAGATGAAAGGTATAACAATTTTATTTTAGGCGAAATATCACATTCCGAGATCGAAACTGTAGGATGATGTAGTGTGTGATCACTTTACACCGGTGATTTGATACAGCCCGCATAATTTAAGTACACACAAGGTAGGTTGACCAAAGTACAATGTATAGCTATAATTCGTATTATCGGAAATTTGATCGATATTACTCACGAGGCTGCTCTTATGAAAGAAGAGCCGATAATATTGTACTTTCGAACGCACGTTCTTTCTAGGTTTGAAACATTACACATGAAATCTTAATTACTACCTTTATGCTCTAAGTACATGCCATGCTCCCGCGTCTGAAAAACGTACGATGTGTTCTAAAAACTGTACGAGAGAGATCTACATTGAAGCGCGAAAAAGGAGATAATGAAGATAGTGTTTCGTGGGCGTTCGTAAACATTTCGTATAAAAACCGTTTTTAAACTATATGCTCTATTCTGTTGAACACTTTCATATCTCAAATAATTTGTAAGATGTCTGGACGCGGTAAAGGAGGAAAGGGATTGGGAAAAGGAGGTGCAAAGCGTCATCGCAAAGTTTTACGTGACAATATCCAGGGAATCACCAAACCTGCTATTCGTCGTCTTGCACGCAGAGGTGGTGTAAAGCGTATTTCTGGTTTGATCTATGAAGAAACTCGTGGAGTACTGAAAGTATTCTTAGAGAATGTCATTCGTGATGCTGTGACCTACACTGAACACGCAAAAAGAAAAACTGTTACAGCTCTCGATGTCGTCTATGCCTTGAAACGTCAAGGACGTACTCTGTACGGATTCGGAGGATAGACAAATAACAAAAATACCACTAAATCGGCTCTTTTTAGAGCCACCTATATTTGTAGATTGAGTTATTTCATTGTCAAGATTTTCGATGAAGTGTGTTTTCCGACTGTGTAAGGCCCTCATTGAACTTTGGCTTAACAATCAACTGGTCCACATTGAATCATAATTTATTGCAAAGATCTGAGCTTGATTGTGTTGCGTTATTTACTTTGTTGAAAAGAACCAATTCCAATTTTGCAGTGTGGCTTTCACACATTATTTAAAACCGATTACCCTCATATACATTAATTATTACCCTCATATATATACTACCCTCATATATATACACAGAGGGTTGAGTGTGTTTCAGTTGTTACCCACCCACACATATTATTCACCCACACACTATTTTATTCAAGGGTTGAGTAGTGTGTTCGAAGTTTTATCGAAGAAAAAAGTATGATTTTACGCGCAACGTCTGTGACTAGGATACCGATGATCATTTTGCGACTAATGACGTCAATCAATAATATTCACGTAAATTTCCGCCTTTAACCAAGGTAATTGTATCTAGTTGAAATCTCATTCATTCGTCAATATCACGAATGAATATTTCATAACAAAACTTTCCAACAATATTAGGTGGCTCTAAAAAGAGCCTTTTATATGGTGTTACTTCTACGTGTGTAACAGTTTAAGCACGTTCTCCTCGGATGCGTCGAGCCAACTGAATGTCTTTAGGCATGATAGTAACACGTTTTGCGTGAATTGCGCACAAGTTTGTATCTTCGAAAAGACCAACCAAGTACGCTTCACTGGCTTCTTGTAAAGCCATCACCGAGCTGCTCTGAAATCGCAAGTCGGTTTTGAAATCTTGAGCGATTTCACGTACAAGACGTTGGAATGGAAGTTTGCGAATAAGAAGTTCGGTCGATTTTTGATAACGACGAATTTCTCTCAACGCAACAGTTCCAGGCCTGTAACGATGGGGTTTCTTAACTCCTCCGGTGGCAGGCGCACTCTTACGAGCCGCTTTCGTTGCGAGTTGCTTCCTTGGAGCTTTACCCCCGGTACTTTTGCGAGCGGTTTGCTTAGTTCGAGCCATATTTTCAAATAACGTACTTTCGAGTGTTTCAAGACTGAATGATATGCAAGTTATTCAAATCGACTCTATATACGCTCGTTCTCAAATCTGATTGGTTGAGGTTTATTGCGCCTTTTTTCAAATGTCTCGATTATTCCCTCTTTTTTCCCCTATTCGCCATCTGTCGATATTGCTGTAATAGCCGGGTTGAGATTATACGAAGGAAGTGACGCCTTGCTTGATGTGTTGCTTAATCCTTTTTTTGGTGGTTGACCTCAATACCAAATAATGAATTGAAAATTACTTCATGGGACGTAAGTACTGTACTATTATCAGTAGATGCGGAACAAGTAAATCTGATAATTTATTAGCTGTCAAAAATTACTATTACGCCTGTCGATAATTATTAACGGATTGAATTTAGAGGATTTTCATACGAGCTGACTGATAGTATTATATACGATAATTACAAAAGAATGTGTGTGTGTGTGTGAAGGGTTTACTGAGACTATCCACACTCTACAGAACTGTACAGTCAAGACAAGTTTGTTTTTTACGAGCGGTTTTTTTATATTCAAGTCTACCATTACAACATTAATCTGCCAAAGGGTGATCATTTAATCATGTTGGTGTAGACTGGAGTATAAATCAGAATACAGTACATGCGTAAAACCTGTTTACGTGATTTTTATTACTGGCAGTACTGATTCATCGGCATTCAGCAGGGCAAGATAATTGTAACCTCAACTGACAATGATTACATAAAAATAAATAATGTAACTTTTCCTGTTGATGTCATTGCCTGTTTTTAGTTCATAAATCCTGTTCTAGCACGATTTAAATTGAACTAAAACGATGTATTCAAGCCCCTGGAACACATCCCCGTGCATAAATCGAGATACGCCAGCAGTGCGAGTGTTATGAAGAAGCCGCCGATATTTTAGTGTTGGAGAACTATGTATGCTACCCTACATCTACACATCTACATGAATAGCAACTGAGCTGTTTTCGAGCTTACTGCAATTGAAAATCTTGCATGTGAGTACCGTATTGATTCTCTTTAGACTGGATTAAATGGATACCATAAATATGAACCTTATATGAAATAAATTGAGGAAAACAAGTGACATATAATAACAGGAATACCGTATGAGGTTTTGGTGAAAAATACCCTATTCGAAAATTAGAATGGAATTTATTGCGCAGACCCAGTGAGTTAGCTTATCAATATGGATAAAACTCACTAAACTTTGAGCGCTGGATAAAATCAGCCGTTATAACCCTTCCTGGGACTACAGGAGAAAATGCAAGTTAATTCCTTTAACAAAAAATAAGTGGCACTGAAAAGTGCCGTTGTTATGTGATGTTTAGGAGCCGAATTACTGCGAACTCTTATGAGCAGTCTTCTTAGGTAGCAGAACAGCTTGAATATTTGGTAACACACCACCCTGAGCGATTGTAACACCGCCGAGTAATTTGTTCAACTCCTCGTCATTTCTGATGGCTAGTTGGAGATGACGTGGGATAATTCTGCTCTTCTTGTTATCACGAGCTGCATTTCCAGCCAGTTCCAAAACTTCAGCGCTCAAATATTCGAGCACTGCAGCCAGGTAAACCGGAGCACCAGCCCCAACACGCTCGGCGTAATTGCCTTTGCGGATAAGCCTGTGCACACGTCCGACAGGAAATTGCAAACCAGCTCGGGAAGATCGCGTCTTCGACTTCGTCTTCACTTTTCCACCTTTGCCACGTCCAGACATTTTTGTTGCTATTTCAAGTAATTTATGAGAGAGAATTGAAATGACTGCGGTAGTTTCGTGCGGACTTATATATGTTTCCGTGCTCTCAAAATTGAAGAGTATCAATTGTTACGTAGTAGTGCCCCTTTTTCCTTCTCTCATTTACATATGTGAGAGTATAAATACCATGCGAAATTTCGCAGAGTATCATTCATTAATATTAATACGGAAAATTGAAAGAAATCGAAATGGTTGCATCGAAGGGAAGCAAAAAGCTGGTGAAGAAGCAGGCGCCGAAGGAAGGAAAGAAAAAGCGTTCTCATAAGAGGAAGGAAAGTTTTGGTATTTATATTTATAAAGTGCTGAAACAGGTCCATCCCGATACGGGTATCTCTAGTAAAGCTATGAGTATCATGAACTCGTTCGTCAACGACGTTTTCGAACGCATTGCCTCAGAATCTTCTAGATTGGCTCATTACAACAAACGCTCTACGATCAGCAGTCGCGAGATTCAAACCGCTGTTCGACTTCTTTTACCCGGTGAACTGGCAAAGCACGCTGTATCCGAAGGAACTAAAGCTGTTACTAAATATACTAGTTCGAAGTAAGAGGTGGTGAATTTCTTAAAAAAACGGTCCTTTTTAGGACCACCTATTATATCTGTAAGAGTTGTATGCAGATTTACTTACTGGTAAGACCAATTTTGATACTTAGTACGAGGGATTTTAAAAGATTTTATATATATTCAACGCTGTGTAATTAGTATTTACAGTAAATACGGCTTGTGTGACATTTGTTTTTATTCAGGTGACAAACCTTACACTTCGTGAGAAGATAGGAATACAAAATTTAGTCGTGTTTATGTAGCGTGAATAGTACCACCAGCGTTATACTTGCAAAAATGCAATTCATCACTTTCCCTTTTATTCAACAGAGTTGAACGCAATATTTATCCATGGATTTTATTATTATTCCAGTGTTCAAATTTTCTATGTACATCCCGGTCTCATATTTGCTTTGCTCGTTATGTTGTCTAATATCGTTTTAATGACCAAGGGTGGAAGCCTTCTCTGGACTTACTTTTTTTGTATTCTTTCATGAATAATTGAAACCTCGTTTAAGGTATTATTATGGCGAAGTACCACATAGTTATTTATTCATTACTAGGAATGATATGTACACATTAAGCAAAAGATCGCCATAAACCATTCATCAAGCGCTGTTAATAGTTCTGCAATGCCAGTTCAGTTATTTGTGCTAATTAGGATCGAAAGAGCCAGAAATAGAAACCACGCAACGAAGTACTCGTCAAATAACGGCTTGCTTTAATAGTGGTGTGTCGGTAAGTGCGGAGTACCTGTAAATAAATATTTACTTGGGGGAATTCAATCCTAACGTTTTTTCAATAATTATAAATGTGAGTGATCTGACATTTCTCTATTTGTATCAGAAAGAAGGAAATTAGGGAACCAAGTACAGCAACCTCTGGTCCATATCGTATTATTTTAACTGACCATATGGAGCTCTTAAGTAGGTTCAGTTATGTGGCTCATACATATTTAGTGGGCTGTTCAGCTTATTTTTACTTATGTGAAAACATTTTGCGTAACATTGACTGCACCAAGAGAAGTTTCAAAATTTATACAGGCGAATTTCGATAAAATGGTTCGCCACACACCGAGCACGTATGTCTATGTACTGTATCTGTACTAACTCGGCTATTGTAAAAAGAAACCCACCGCTATTTCTTTATTGCATTTGAGAAGTCTGTTTTCCAATCGTAATTTCAATTTACTTATTTCCTTCGCAGCAAACAACGCTTATACCAGATGAGTTGAGCTAATAAAGAAACGCTCTGGTCTCCGGGAATGTGCAAAAAATTGTGAAGGAAAATAGACCAAACGGTTAGTCAGTTTTTTTAAGATTTACGAGAGCATTATGGTACTCCCACTATATCAATATTTGACTTTCTTTGGCCGGCGTTGTATATATCACCGTAAAGAAGTCTTCCAATATTGATCCTCGTCCTATATCATTACCTGGCCTAACTATCAAGTGGCACGAAAAAAGATTTTGATTAGGAAATATCGATTGACCTACGACAGAAGATTGTTGTTCATTATCTCTGCGGTGAGCTCTAGAATTTATTTCAGTATATTTCACATGATCTGGAGGGAGGAGAGGGCAGATCGACTCGATCGAGAAGTCTTCTCAGTGAATACGTGTAAATAAGATTGGATTCAATGATTTTCGTCGGTAAACGATGCTATCTGTTCGTCCTATTATTACAAAAACGAGGATAAAGAAATGAGTGATTGGGCAGGATTGGAAGGAGAAAATGTTTATGACCCTCTGGCAGATGGAGTACAGGACAGACTATACAGTACAGGATAGATTTAGCAAGATCAAGCAAATGTTGAGAATTTATACCCATTTCCCTATTTATATATTACATTACGAAGCAATCCATCAAGTTAAACAGATGTTTGTTAGATATAATTTACTTAGTAGTGGACGGTTAGAGATATTTCAACAGTTCTTCAAAAGGAAAGTGAATTATGTATTTCAATTTAGTTACTTGCTGAAAATACTATTCCGTTTCCGCAGCAGGCGTACCTCTATCTTTGCTATCCGCCTATAATTTAGTTTGCATAATTGCGTATATTTGGCCATTTTTAGCGAGATTTCTGCGATCATGGAAACCCTAATATATGTGTGGATTTTACGTCAAGGCATCATTAGAACTAGTTGTCCCTCTTTCTGGATTTGAAAATATTGCAACTGTAGTTGGAGGAAGCAGTGAAGGTTAGAGGTAGTAATTAACATAGTAGTGGACGAACTATTGCGGGCTGCAGTGAAGATTATTTCCGGGGCGAGCGGCACGTTCTTACCATGCAATTAAGAATTCATAGATTTCGATATACAGTACAGTACTTTCCCATTCATCTATCGTATTCGCTGGACAGCCAGTACGCTTGTGTGACATTTCCGCAGTTACCAATCAACTAGTGCCATTATATTTAAGCAAATTTCTATATCTGTCACCTAACACTGTCTACGACACTCCATGCCATACCGTTATACAGTATAGCTGCGTCAGCAACCAGCAGTTACCTTTCTGTTTTCGGTTTGGATATTAAAATTACGACTTCCGTGATTACTAATGTGTAGTCTATTGTTTTACCTAATTGGTATGTTCAAACTGTAAACAGTAATACCAGTAATGAGTGGACACAGCAATTTCGGCTTGGTTGAATCCCTCGGCTTGAGAATACTATGGTATACAGATGAGGCCATAGTTACAGTCAGTACCAGTGCAGTAGTGCGGGTTTAAAATGAGTATTGTAGCTATGTAATAGAGATAGTTTCAATAATGAGGATTTAGTTCGAATTGAATAGCTCTTAATAGGGTTGAAGTTCGAGTGACATGATGTATGCATATATATTAGCTCCAGCCCTCACAGCCTAACTTTAGCGTTCTCTAGTAAACTGCCTCCTGCAGTGTGGTCCGCCTTAGCCAAATCAATCTACGAAGAATATCTGTATCATTAGGCAATAAAAATCATTCAGTTGTAAATAAATATGCACGCTCTAACAGTAAGCTTGGGTAAGCAAGGAAAATGCTCTGGTTCACTATAAACCCTGTGTACAATTCCCAGGATTATTTTCAAGAATCTTGTTGACAGTCTTAAACGTTGAAGTGCATGAGCATGAAACGCCATACATAGAATGCAGCTTTTGTTTGCAACGTAGTGAAGAATTACATAGTCTGGTGATAACGGTAATTAATTCAAGCGTAATGGAAACATAATATAACTTACACACGTGTAATGATGACTCTCATGCAACTTGCAGTCGACAACTCCTCAGCAATACGATTTGTTTTGGTTGTCTCCTGTTATTTAAACTTATCGTTCTGATGTTGTGTCTTGATAAAAGTAAAGTTAAAAAAAAGTTGTATAGATATATAGTTTCATGTGAGAAATGTGACTCACTCAATCAGTTTACATGTTCGATTAAATACTAACGTTCTTGAGAGAAGACGGAAGTAGTACGTGGTAATAGTTCTATTACATGGTGCAGGGTAACCAGTAAATATGTTAGTGTCTTTAGGGTCGATATATTCTGTCTTCCTCGTTCGAATTAAATCGCTTGATATGCCGTGCAACCATCGATGTTTACCGTAGTTGAGTCGAGTACGCTTTTATAAAGGTTTGCATTTACTATCTTTTGTATTATTTATAGGTTATTAGAAGCGACTGCATGTATTGAATCACTTCAAAAGGTTAACTCAATATGGTAAGTTACCAACCAGCTCTATTTCTTCCTTGTCTAAAAGTAAGGTCGCCCCATTTATCCTTCCAACAGGAGGACAAATTACCGCAAGTTACAGCTTTAAAAGAAACATAGCCCTGTAAGGCCTCGTATGTTAATAAGAATAAGTTAATATTAAAATATATATAATTGGCGGGTGCCATTGTTGGGGCTCTTTACCTGCCTTTATCTTGCTTTTCATGTTTCTTATCAAATCATAGCTAGTTTATGGATACCAACCCACTATTTATAGGTATGTTTTACTAGGTAAAATAATAGTTTAGCTTTTTTTAAACAAATATTTGTTTTTAGTACGGTTTCGTTAACTATGCCTTGGAGCAACTTGTCATTCGAAATTTTGGAGAAGAAACCTGGAATTTAATCAAGTAACTACAGTACCGTGTATTGCCTTGAAATTACCGTTTTGATAAGTTGATTGCAAAATTCTCTGCCATTAAACTTGCGATTCAAATCGTATGATGAAAAGCACTGACACTTTCATTTTCGTTTTTTTTTTCTAGAAAAAAGGCAGAAGTCAAGCAAGAAGGAAAGTTCATTCAAAGGATAATATATGAAGATATTTTTACATATGATTTAGTGAAAGCTGCTACCCAAGTACTAAGTACGTTCTATTTCTATTATAATGTGCGGTTGTTGCTACAAATGCTATTACGCTCTAATTTCTTTCAGATATAGACGCCAATAAGATTCTTGAATTATACGGGAAGTTCTTTTTCGAATTTTGTCAAGAATCCGGGTATGACGTCATACTCACCGTACTCGGGTCAAGCGTCCGAGAATTTTTGCAGGTCAATAAATAACAGCTCCGTCTTTGCCGTTTCGCATAATCTATATAATAATGGAAATTTACGTATACGTATAGAATCTCGATGCCTTGCACGATCACTTGAGTTCGATTTATCCTGGAATGAGATCTCCCAGCTTCAGATGCTCCGATGGTGAAGACGGTTCTCTTATCTTACATTACTACTCCGAGCGAGACGGTTTAGAACATATCGTAATTGGAATTGTGAAGACAGTTGCCAAGGAAATTCATAACACTGATGCAGACGTCACTGTTAGTATTTCTTTTTATAAACGTTTTCTGTTAGCTTGGACTTTTAAATGTTTGGTGTATGAAAACATCCATATAAGTTTCTTCTGTCCATTTATCTTCGGACGCACGTTGAACAGTAGCAATCCATTTAGATTCTCAAACTGAAAGATGACACATGTGATCACGTGCAGCTGAAAATTGTTGCCAAAAATGGAGCGAAGTTGTCAAGTGGACCACATCATGATTTAGCAGCGATTGAGGAATCCTTAAAGCAGAAAGAATCGTTAGTCGACCAGAAAACGTTTAGCAAGGTTTGTAAATGATTGTTAGATTTTACAACCAATCTATTAAAGTGCTGTAGTAATTGATAGCAAACGATAACAAAAGTTTACGTTGTGGCAAATAAAAATTCAGTAAACATTAGTACCATGATGTTGGATATGACGTTCGTTTTTAATAATTAAACTATCGTTGGCTGTTGTGAAATTACTTTATGGATTGCATAACTACATATAGGCCATGTGAGTAGAAAAAATCAAATCATATAAGTAATGTATTGCAATCTCTTTATCCAGAGGTTCCCAAACTGAGGGGCGCGCCTCCCTTGGGGGTTGAATGACAATAACGAAATAGCTTTAAAAAATATATTTTCTTTTACTGATTATTCAATAATCAGTGGAAGTCTCACACTGATTATTTAGCCCAGAGGGGTGCAACCTGCGGCCCGCGGGCCAAGTGCGACCTGCTAACCGAATTTATGCGGCCCGTGGGAAGCTGCGGTCAATGTCAATGAGGTGTGAATTTTTAAGAAAGATGTAAGGGGGGCACAGCCCAAAAAGTTTAAGAACAGCTGCTTTATACAATCGAAAGTATTGTATGGTATTGTATCAAAAATTTGTTTAATTTGAACAAGGTTAATATTCAATATAGGTTCTGCCTTTCCACCTCATGTTTGATAGAGACATGATTCTAACGCAAGCCGGCAATTCCATCGCTAGAATTATTCCTCGGCTACGTTCAGTACTTCCTTGTGATGAAACTGACTCCTCAGAATGTACTTCGAGCGCAGCTGATGCAGAACCAGATGTTTTTGACCTGGAAGAAGAATTAAAAATGAACGATCTCTTTGATCTAGCTAGACCGCCAATGCCATTTTCGTTCCATCACATTCAGTCACAGATCAATCAGGTGTTTGTTTTGCGCACAAAACTAGGTAAATATAAAAAGAAATTACTCACCTTACCGTTATTTACCGTTCTCCTCTTCAAAATCAAAAATCGTAGGTTCGGAGTAAAAAATCAATTGTTGCAAATTTATGGGAAACGTATCCAGTATTTTTAAACGTTAATCTCCCGGTATCAGCTTACCCAAACTTTGTAAGTACCGAAGATGTTTGCACAAGCATAAAAAACAATTTCTCCAAAACTATATTTAGGGTTTTTTCACAATTGACTTTTTGATCGATAGGATTGGTGAATGGTTTTACTTTATTTTTTTTACTGCCAATCGAATTAGGGATGCGATTTTAATCTTTTTTCGGTTGGGTTCATTTCCTTCTGTAAACAGAGCAGATGATTTGATGAACTGATTTAGGCAATGCACGCGTAGGTTTGAAAACAACGACGGTTTTCGTATTTGTGTTCAATTCTAATTCCTTTATATATATTTATATACAATATATTACTTGTCTATCGGCTCTGTAAACTTAGTGGTTTGCAAGTCTTGTAAAAGTAGTTGGAAAGATCTAAGCAAATTTTATTAAATTTGTAATGTACTAAATTACTTGCTTATGAGGAAGTTAAGAAGGAATTATATTGTATAGAGCTGTGAATGGGAACCTCAGTACGAGTGAGAGATTCAATGTCCAATTCATCTAAAACCTAGATATTCATTTATGTTAATCCGCCCGATGTGCAGTGTGGCCATATACAGCCAAATTGGGAGCCAATCGATCTCAGTTCAAAATATAACCCCCCCCCCCCCACACAAAGCTTAATTTTCTTCTTTCATTACCACAGATGTTTTACAACCAGAGCAGCGTGCAGGAGAACATCAATTCCAAAATCCTCTAAGTCCATCTGATCCTGAATCCCACTATCTGAGATTGAAGGGTCAGATGATTTATGTACCCGAAACTGACAATTTGCTCTTCTTGTGTTCGCCAAGGTAAACTCATCTAGTTTTACGTTCGTTGCTTGGGAAGAGATAATAATTGTCTGGTATCGAACAGGTTCTGTCCGTTAAATTTCAGTTAAAGGTAGCAGGAAATCGTTAAGTTGAATTGAAATCGATCGCGATTTTCGTTTTTTTTAGATGGAGGGAATGGATGACTCATTTTTTAATTTGCTTTCTACGTCCCACGAGATTTGTATTGTAATACCCTATACGGGGTAATACCCTCCGTTCCTACACGGAATTGCATTGGATTGATTTTTTTGCGCGTACATATATTGCTTTCCTTAATTTTATTCATATTAAAGAATATGTATCTGATTTCATCATCTATTTTCATTAATTTGGTTCGTCATGTAGGAATTCAATTATCCCTCTCAAATTTCTTATATTTCATGAAGTAACATAGCTACGTGACCGACACGCGTATTTTACCACTAAAGACTAATTATTTTTGGTTTATGCAAACAATAATAGAATACTAAAAAATGTCACCATTTCCCTCAAATGTGGTTAGAAATCGTTTGTATTTCAGCGTTATGAGTTTAGATGATCTTCATCGACGTGGTCTTAGCATTGACGATCTCCCTCTTCACGACGCCACAAGAGAACTTGTTATGCTCGGGGAACAGTTCAAAGAAGAATATAAACTAGCACAGAACCTTGAAATTTTAACGGATAAACTTCAGCACACTACAAGGGCCAGAGAAAGAGAAAAGAAAATGACCGATAGGTAACATACATTTATATGAGTTAATGGTATAAGGAAGCCACACTGCCGACTTTCCGATACCCTCGGTGTAATATGGCATTTATAATTATCCTCGGACTGGAAGAGATGCCAGACCATATTGTTTTTTTGAATTAACACGGATTTACAGGGTACTATGCACTAATTTTCAATTTTTAGTATCTATGCAACGGTTTAATTATATATTCTCAATTCGTCCTGGTTTAATGCATATTGATTTCAGTTCAGTCAATAATTCCAATACATCACCTCATGTATAAACCATGAGGCGCTAAAAGGGTTCTTTGGAAGGCATGATCGAATTTAAAATCGTAATCAGATTCTAACGGCGAGAGTAATCCGTTAAGCTCGACAGAGAGTCGATTTAATTCCAATCTCATTACACGCATTGTTCGACTTGGTTTGAATTAGCGAGGATTTACCTCGATCAGGCGTTAAGTAGTCATGTCGATAGCGTTATTGGAACAAATACAACAGTACATCATTTTCTAGACTTCTCTATGCTGTTCTACCACCTTCAGTGGCAAATGAGCTACGTCATAAGCGACCGATTCCTCCTAAACGATACGACAAAGTGACGATTCTGTTCAGTGGGATCGTCGGTTTCAGTAAAGTTAGTTCGGAACGTAATAGATCTTCTGGCTATACAGACACTCCTCATCTTACGGAAATCTCGTTTAACGACCGCTCACACTTACGACGACTGCCAAACTATTGTCGAGAATGACCTTTACAAATTTCTTTATTCAAATAAACTATTAAATATAAATCTAATACTTAGTACCTTTTCATACTCTCGTGGACTCTATCACACGTCAGATGACATTAAATATCTAAATATATTTTACAATCAGGTCGTTAAACAGAACTTGGTCGTTGAGTGAGGAGTGCCTGTATATGTAATCAGCATGCTTGATATTTTATGCATCTATTTCCATATTACCAGTTTTGTGCGAGGCATACAAGTGCAGATAGTGCAATGAAAATTGTCGATCTCCTCAATACAGTATACACAACTTTTGATCAGTTGACAGATCCAAAAAAGAATCCACATATATATAAGGTAACATTCTTTCCTTTTATTTTCGTATATTTATTTGCAGCAACACCAGTTCTGTTGGCATGCAATATTAACCCGAGACAGTACACTCACTTATTATAGGTAGAGACCGTCGGAGACAAATACATGATAGTGAGTGGATTGCCGGAGCCATGTAAAGAAAACGCAAAACAAATATGTAAAGTTGCCCTTGATACCATGGATTTGTGCGAGAATATCGAAGTAGATAATGAAAAAATTCAGGTGAAATCTCTAATCCAACACGATAGAAATACTGCCATGAAATCATTCAGCAATTTATTACTTCGTTGCTGTATAGATAACGATCGGAATTCACACTGGAGAGGTCGTCACTGGTGTCATAGGTCAACGCACACCAAGATTTTGTTTATTTGGGAATACTGTGAACCTTACTTCTCGATGCGAGACTACTGGAACTCCAGGGAAAATAAATGTGTCTGAATTTGCCTATGAGTAAGTACATATTGTAAGTTGGAATCGGTCAGTAGTGTACACGTGCCGTTAAAAATAGAGTTGTATGTCCGCGAGATGTCGCGCGCGAGTAACTTGACTTGTTACCCACTATAACGTATAGATGCCATCTTGAGCAAAACACATTTACCTTGCCCACAGTCGTCCCAGCTGTATAAACAGCTGGAGGCCCTGCAGCAATTATGGTGACGCTCATGGAGGTTCTAATTACCTCTTGGGTCGATCATCATAACGTCAGTTACTGTAAGGTAATACCATCTTGCAAAATCGGGAGCTTTCTTTATAACGCGTATAGATAGACACATTGCATTTATATATCAGAATTCTGTTTACAGAGCTGCAACCGCTAGCGGTTCCTACGATCCGTCTTTTCAATTTACTTTGCGAGGAGAAATAAAGATGAAAGGAAAACCTAAACCTATGAAAATATATTACCTCACAAGAAGAAATATTGAAGAAACTCATTTATGATTTTCCTTGAAATAGTTCATATAACAAGGTGACGCTCCGAATCTGCAAATGTTTACTTCACTTCAAGGATTATTTTCCCATCATTAATTTTGAATGAATATTATAAGATACAAAAAATATAGATTCGTTTTGTTATATTGGCCCAAGGTTCCTGGAATGATTTGCACTTTTCTTACCATGTAGAGCAATTGTTCTATTCTTGATTGCTTGTATAAATTGTATACGTCTGTTATTCTTCTTTGAAACCCACTTTCTTCAAATGAATGCGTGAATTTAAAAGTTTTACTTTAGTTTGATTATACGCTGTGCTTCTGTGCAATATATGATAAAAACTGATCAGTTGTAACTATTTTAAGTTGAGATTCAAGTATTTCTATGTTTTGTGAAATTACAATACAACGGTACATTGAATTGATCGGCTGATATCAAATGTTATTCGTGGTGTGTCCGCGTAAACTAAAGCGACGATGTTGTTTGTGTTGTCCACTTGAGGTCGGAAAGAGGCAAAGTTTGCATTCGAATAAAAAATCGTCGTTGTCGCATCAAGAGAGAAATATTTACCTACTGTACGGTATAGGCCCTATAGGATGATCGAAAATTTATCGTTGAATGGTAAATTTTATTCAATGTTTTTTTAAGACCTTGCACAGTTCTGCAACTTCATAGAGGACGACAAGAGGATATTTACTTAACACAGGTTGTGTAACATGCTTGACATCTGCATCCGGGTGTTATGGGCCCTTGTGGGCAAGTGTCATCATTCAAGCAAGCGAAAATGTTAAAGTATTACATACGGTTATTAGGTATCCTTGTTAAATGGAGTAATTTCTGATTAAAAATTATGCTGTCAAGCATATGGTCCTTTAAATAAACCATGTTACAATTATAAATGGCGCAAGATTGATGCAAGAATGACAAGTCATGATTTTCATGACGTCATAACCTTTTTTGTCGATTCATAGTATTGCCACCGAACAAATCCTTTTTTCGCTACACGGGCATATAAACAGTGTAAGGTAAGAATATAAGGTGTTAATCTGCAATAATCTTAGTTGTAGAAGGGATATTTTATCATAGTTACGCACGTACTGAGTTATCAGTGTAATAAAGTTTCTCTATATACGTTTGCAGGAAATATGGGGAGACGCCCGGCTCGTTGGTGAGTATAATTATTGTTCAATAATTTTCTAATCATCGGACCTTGATTTTTCTATACAAAAATAACTTATCATTTATGCAGCTACCGCTATTGTAAAAATAAACCTTACCCGAAGTCTCGGTTCTGTCGTGGTGTACCGGACCCCAAAATTCGTATCTTCGATCTGGGAAGGAAGAAAGCAGCAGTTCAAGATTTCCCTCTGTGCCT
This sequence comes from Halocynthia roretzi, assembly GCA_013436055.1. Taxonomy (NCBI): domain Eukaryota; kingdom Metazoa; phylum Chordata; class Ascidiacea; order Stolidobranchia; family Pyuridae; genus Halocynthia; species Halocynthia roretzi. The sequence continues at coordinate 113,508 of QRAM01000090.1, read as the reverse complement.
TCACATGGTTTCTGATGAATATGAACAATTGAGTGCTGAAGCACTTGAAGCTGCTCGTATTTGTGCCAACAAGTAATTAGAATGTTAACTTCTTCTGTTCTTCTTCACATTTGCATAATTTTGTTAAAATTTTGGCCTTCAACCTCAAACTCCACCTCAAAAACTAAAAACACCCTCACCCGCTTTGCCCAATCAAGTCTGCATATAGTTTTGTTACATAATTCATATAGCAGTAGATTTGTGACTGATTAATCTCCGGCATTTTGTTGATTTCGGTACCGATGACTTGTACACGTAGGTCGGTATATTCTCGATACCATCTAGCGGTAACTTTTATTACCAATATAAAAACAGTATATTGTTTAAAATTTCATCCAAACTTCAAATTCTGTATACATTTTTTCAAGCCACCGATTACTCTGGGAAATTAACCTGTTAATTTACTCTTGTACTTCTAACTACTATGTTCAATTTTGCTCATTTTGTATGGGGTAAATATTCATTAGTAAGTAGCATATTGGAGCTTAGACCGACACGTGACATCAGGATCCCGTGATTGGATTTAGTTGTGGAACAGGATGATATTTTTTCAATTTTTATCTTTGATTACTATTAAGTTATATATCTTACAAATTACCTTTGATTGGTAAGAACTCTGCCTGCTAAATTTTTCAAATTTAATCGTAAACTATTGTGTTGTAGATCAAGTTATATTTCATTTGCTAATAGTTCATATATATATATGCTTTGCAGATACATGGTGAAGTTCTGTGGTAAAGATGCATTCCACATGAGAATCCGTGCACATCCTTTCCATGTCGTCCGAATCAACAAGATGTTGTCGTGTGCCGGAGCTGATAGGTCTGTATATTTACTTTCTCAGTAATTAGAACTGTTACTCTGATATTCAAACTGAATAATATGTATTTTACAGGCTTCAGACAGGTATGCGAGGTGCATTTGGAAAACCACAAGGACAGGTAGCTCGTGTTAACATTGGACAGCCGATTGTGTCCATCAGATGTAAGGAGGCAAATAAGGAACATGCGGTCGAGGCACTACGTCGTTCTAAATTCAAATTCCCAGGAAGACAAAAAGTATTGATTTATTATTTGGTATTTCATGCTGGTAGATATTTTATTACTGATATTCCTTCCAACAGATTCACTTTTCTAAGAAATGGGGATTTACTAAATGGGAGAAAGATGAATATGAACAAATGCTAGCAGATGGAATCTTGGTTCCAGATGGAGTAACATGTCAATATCATCCAGCGAAAGGTCCTCTGGCTAAATGGAAGAAGAGGCAGATGTAAATCTACTTCATGGAAATGACTAATAAATGGTCAATGAAAATTATTTTTGAAATGGTTTCTAGAATTGAAATGCAGGCAGGAAGCTGCAATAGACTAGTGATGTAATAGTGTAGTAGAATGGAGGCACAGGGAAATTATTCCTAGGATTGAAATGCAGCTAAAAAACTGCGATGGATTAGTAATGTGGAAGATATTAAAATCGTGGCATAGTCAAGAGTGGGATTCTTGTGTTGTAGTTCGATCTACAATGGGTATCATGTAAATAAGTATCTAAGCTTCAAAGACCTGTTGTAAGTGTAGTTGAAGATAGATAGTTGATTGAAATTGATTGACGGAAAAACAGTAGTCGGAAAAAAATACTGCTAAAAATGTTGAAGCGTGAATATGAAGTGAAGTAGGCAGCTTCAAGTAACATACAATAAGAAACTTAGTGGTAGTGACAGATCTGTATTTAATACCCATCTTTTTATTGGTAAGGTACTTCAAAATAGAAAAAAAAACGTTCATTCGTAATCTTTGAACCACGTTGGTGGTGATCGTAAAATTTACGGAAACTTACGGATTTTACGCTTGAATAATTCGAAACCAGTTTCTCGTTCGTTGTTGAACTTTTCCACTTCCATTTTACAGTTTGTTTGCAGCGGAAAGGAGTATATGCTGCTGCGAGTTACTGTTGTGAGTTAATCGATATTTGGGCAATTACCTTGTTCTACGCAGGTTCTTACTGACATCTCGCTTCGTATTTCTGTTAACTGCTACATGATTATGTACGAAATTTTGTAGAAAATTTCACGAATACTAGAAACCGTTGGAAACGGACGACTTTATGTATTACCCTACCCTTTAGTTTCTTTTTCTGTATTCTTCAGAGTTCGAATTGCGTAGTATATTCATAAATATGGCTGTGAATGCAGAATTAAGAATTAATCTCGCAAATCTTAAGCGTCAGGATCCTTATATCCACACCATTGTTGATTCGTCTACTCACGTAGCTGTTTATTCCTTCAGTCCACAAACAAGCGAATGGGTTTGTATTATTCTTTACTGAATACATTTCTCAGCAGTATTGCCATTTTATTTGAAATAAAAAATCAATTTCAGGAAAAGACGGATGTTGAAGGGACATTGTTCGTGTACAAACGGTTTGTATAATTGCTTTTTGGTGGGCTGGGACCACTGGACTTAATAGTAAAAACTGCTGCAAAGCAAATTGTTATGGAAAACTCCTGCCTCCGTCCCCAGGGATTTTCTAAATATCGAAACGTCTACTCATTGCCACTACATACTGTGGTAATGGTAAATGGTATTACCTAAATGGTAATCAGCTCAGTTCAACTTGTGAAAACAGTAACCACTTATTATTTTAATTTACTTTTTTTGGTGAATCAGATGTTGTAAATTGTATATCTCGTTTCATATATCTGCAGGGTTGCTCCCCCATTCTGGGGATTCACTATTATGAATCGGCTAAGCATGGAGAACTTGATTGAACCACTGATGAAGGAGTTGGAATTCCAAACACAAAATCCTTTTCTGCTGTACAGAAATGCTAAACGTATGTGTTTTATTCATTTTTATATTGGACTGATGTTTCATGTAAATTCATAAATTCCATCTGAACTTTTTCAGTTCTTATCTACGGAATTTGGTTCTTTGATCAGGATGATTGTAAGCGAATTGGAAAACTGTTAGAGAAGTATGATTTCTTTCTGTTTTTCTCTCGGTGATTTCTATGCTAACCTAACCGCTACATTATTTATTTTTCAGGCTATGCGAAGAGTCAACTAATCCTTTTGTAAATATAGTTGCTTCAAAAGATAGCATACCTAAGATGTTTCCTCCTGTAGATATAACAGGCCCCGATGGATCTGTCCCTAAGTCTGTTTCACCCACATCAAACTCAGTAGCAAGCATTTCTCCTGGTAGTTCTGTCGGCGGCCTGCAAAGACAGGCGAGTAATAACGGCGAGGCGGATTCTGAGAGCGATGAAAAGGACTCGCATGTTCCGAAAGCTTCAGTAAATATCCTCGATCTTTTGTCAAAAGCGCAAGACAAATACGAAAAGGTGAATGTCGATAGTCAACTGGACATCTTTTTTTTCTGACTGAGAAAATTGTTCTAATAGGAAAAACGAAATACTCCCGATCCTGCCGTGGAAATTACACAGATAGAGGTGAATTCAATACAGAACGATGCTGAACGTCAATTGGTTAAACCTGTACCATTACACCCACAAAAAGTTAGTGTTGTTTTGCACACCTGATTTAGGACCAACTTCTATGGTGATAGCTCGTTTCCATTAATTAAAGATGTAAATATGGAATATGAATTCGTAAGGGCGACCTCATTCGAATATTGTTCATAAACAAACAGCGATATTCAATCTTGCCAATCTCAATTCACTCTAATTTTGCAGCAGACACTGATAGCATGGGTATAGACTAAGAAGAATGACTCGTTAGTTAGTTAGTTAGGTTAGTTCTCAAACCAAAATAATTCCGAACATAGATTGAATGATATAAAATTAAAATTATGTACTGTAAAAATTTCTCTGACTAAATCTTTTATCTTTATTTTTTGATTTTTATGATTCGCATAGCTTGATGTCGCAACCTTGTTCAAAAAAGTAGACCCGAGCTCCTTGTCCATGGAACATCCTGGTAATAACCTTGCTTCTCCCATTCTTCCATTACCAATGACCCCCGTGTTTCCCGGGATATTGATGCAACCTCAGCCTAGTGCGAACATCAACATTCCTCAGCAACGTAGGCCGCAGATCACCCGTTCTTTTTCGATGACGGAAATGGCGATGAGACAACAGGCAGCAGTGAGCATTAACACCAACGTCAATGGTGGTGTCATGTCACTTGAAGAGGTTGAAGGGAATTACAAAAATCCAAATGACACCAGACAACAGCATGTGAATTCGGTATTGGATAAATTAATAGACAGAATAAATTCAGGAAAGAGATTGCCAGCAGGGTCCAATACAGCGCAATCTCTGTATGTACAGGGAAATGTGGACAGCTCGAGACTGCCTCATGTTACCAGTGCATCAAGTGGAAACAGTGGTAGTATGGTTGTCAATGGCAACACTGTACAGTCTGTTTACGCTTTCCAAAACGAAGAGGTTTTCACCAATTCGGATATCTTAAAGCCCTTACCAAGCATAATGTTGCAGATATCTGATTGTCCTGTCCCAACGGTACCGAAACAAAGAAGCATTTCTCTATCTGCGCTTCAGTCATCTTACCCAACTCACATGCCCACTGTCCCATCTGCAATGTTTCCTGTAGCTCCTGTGAGATCTTCCCAGTTTCCCTTTGTTCCAGTTACCATTCAGATGAGTGAAAACACCAATAGCTCTATACAGGAAAATGCAATGCCATCAAAACACCATCCTTCCCTAGCCGATCCAACTGTGTTTGGTATACCATTTTTATGCTCAATTTATTATTCACTAATTATTGAAAGTTCAATTTGAACCTTATTTTACTCTCTGTAGTTTCAACCGTCACAACGGAAGTGTCCGTACCCGATTTGCAATTGATGAAACAGAATCTTGTTTCTCTCACCAATCAAGTTGTTACTACAAGTTCGTCGGCCATTCCAACGACATTGATTTCCCCAGAAGATTTTGAGTTGTCAGCATTGACACCTCAGAAAAAGCTTGAGATCAAAAAACGACTGGCCCGTGAAGTTCAATCCAACCAATCAAAATCTGCAATATCCACCAATGGGCCTGGTCTTCTCACTAAGGAACAACTTCAGCAAACACTAGTCTTCTTATTACAGGTAAATGATAAGGTGTCTTTTTAAAATATAATGTATTTTATAATTATATTAGTGAGAGCGATTTCTTGGTTTGCACCAACTTTCTATCTACTTTCAGAAGGACACAAGTTTTCTCGCAACCATACATGACGCATATCTCTCCAGCTTTCAACATTCTTAGTTTCCTCACAGTGGTCAGTCGGTATCTATGCAAAGTTTATCGGGATAATTTTACAGATATCTATTTTTGCACAATCCACAGGAATTTCATTGTGCATATTCCTTACAAACTGTCCCCACACGGCCTGAAGAAAATGTTCTCAGAAAAATTCATTCGTGTTAACTAACTTTTGTCTCAGTATTGAAGTAAAATTCGTATGTTTATATGGAGGATAGTACGGAGCCACTGCCAAAAATGAAAGCACTCATTCAGCAAACGTAGGATTGTTTTGACTTTGTTTTCAAACTTTTTCAAACCTTATTTTCTAAAACATTTTCATCCATCTTGTCTGTTGGTTCATTTAGTTTTTTTGTGTCATACAAATGTTTCATTTTTTTATAGGTCTCACCCTAACTTGGTAATTGTAACAATTCATATTTTAAACTTAGGTGATAAGATAATACTGTATTTCTGATTGCCAGAAATTGCCTAAAAAAATACCGAAGAGGTTCTTTTTCATGTCCTTTCAAATGATGTTTTGAATGTAATGAAGAAAGTAGGTATTAGGAAAATATGGTCATTGCAGTGAATGATATCAATTGGATTTATTTTGTTACTATGTGGGATCGGTATCCTGTGATTTAAGCCTTGTCCTGTGATTATTATTATTAGTAATTTTGGTCTTGTGATTACTAGCTTTCTATGGTAAAGTTTTCATATAACCTGATATAGATTGATCCAACATTCACTCCTGAAGGGATGTAAATACCGCAGTCGTCCATTCTTGGTTCTTATTGATATAGCATTCCTGTATGTAAATGCAATTTTTTTTCAGTCACCAACTAGCATAAATTGCCTTTGTGTAGAATTCATGTTCCTTCATGCAGTATAATATCGAAAGATCTAGTTCTGTAGTCTCGGCTTTCATATCAAGTTGTTTTCTTTTGGGTGTACTTTATCATCCGAACATCCAAATCTGCATCTATCCTCCGATATCACAAGATCCTTTTACATTCAATGGCTTTTAATCATGCACTAGATGTCCATATTTACGTAAGGGATATTCGACTGCTGGACACTTGGAAATTGCACTATGACTGTAATTTTATTGCTTTTTTTCCACAGTTCAAAACTAAAACTTACTTGAAAACATGAACATTTGGAATTGTTTTAAATGGATGAATTCGAAATGATTTGCAAATGTGATAATACAATATAATTCGGCAATAACATCTAAACCTACGTTGTTCTTTTTTTTATATCAAGATGAAGTGTCGGTGATATCTGAACAAAAACCAGATAGGGATTAGATAGGATAGATTTACTGTTACACAGCGCAATTCTAGTATTAGTATATTCGCTACAGCAAAGATGTGATTTCGTGGACGTGGTGTTCATCCCAGCAAAACAAGCAAGCGGTATATTTAGTTGTCGACTCGGAATACAAAGTGGGTTATTAGACTAATCGCAGACGGTCATAACAGTAACAACAGATTTAGGAAGTTTCTATTGAGACTGCGCAGGTAATACGTAATAAAGAAAGAGTTAAGCAATTGAACTAATACCACATCCACCGGTGTTTACAGATTATTGATAGACTCTTTTATAACTTGTTAGTATAGCCGGTTTGGCTATCATGTTCTGCATAACAGCAAATGAACGACGAAGATTCACTGGTAATAGGTAGAGACGACGCTGCATTAAGACGGAGAATAAGGAATAATCAAACTATCGACATAGCGAGCGAATCATCAAGCATGGTTCCAAACGCGCATTGCGTAAACGTTAGAGATTATGATGAAATTTCCTTGCCAGATTCAAAGAATGCAATTCAATACAGTAATGCATCGAACAATCATCGCTCTATCAACAAAAAGAAAGATAAAGACTCGAGTGGAAACTTGTCAGGAATAGCTTTGTCACTGAACGAAAATATATTAACAGATGAAAGTACTTTTTTGAAAAATACACAGTGTAGTAGCCAACGAAAAACTCAAACTTTAACTGGTGAAAAATACATAAATGAAGATCAATTTGACAGTGACGACAGGAAAATGTTAATTTCGTCGGAATCACAAAAAAATTACCGGTTTGATTTGGAGGAAGATCATAATCATGAAGAAGAAACATCTTGTACAATTGCTCTGCAGATTTCTTTTCCATTTTTAATGGCTGGAATGGGAATGGTCGCAGCTGGTTTGATATTGGATAAAGTTCAGGTTTGTGCAGTATTTGTATATCTTGTACCACTTGTTGAAAATGTCTATAGTTTTGTAACCTCGAACAGGTTTACCTATAATGAGACCGCAGTCCAATCTATCTATCCATAGCAACCCCACTGATGAAGGATGCAAGTCATTTTATGTATTTGAAGGATTTTATTCATTTTAATAATACTATTTCATTAAATTTTACAGCATTGGGAAGTATTTGAAAAAGTTTCTGAGGTTTTCATCCTCGTTCCTGCTCTTCTTGGTCTAAAAGGAAACTTGGAAATGACATTGGCGTCTCGACTTTCCACAGAAGTAAGTTGAATATACAACAGCACTTATTATAAAAGAGTGAACCATTGAAACCATTATGAAAAATTCAACCAGTTGTACATTTCTTAGGCACATCTAGGTCATCTCGATGACCCATCAAAGAAATGGAAGATAATTTGGGGGAACATGGCATTGGTGGAGGCACAAGCCATGGTGGTGGCATTCATAGCCTCTTTGTTTGCGATGCTACTAGGATGGATACCTGATGGAAAGTGGGAGACAAATCATGCACTTATTCTCTGCGCTGGGAGTCTTTTGACTGGTGCCATTGCATCTGGGATATTAGGTACTAATAATTCAAACAAATTGTGATGGGCTGACTACATTATGGATGTTGAAAGATTGCTCACAGTAAACCTGGAATCATTCAAAAAATCTATCTCATTATTATGATCATCATGCACAAATATTCACTGCATAGAATGAAGTTAAATTATGACAAATGAAATGTGTCAGTAACTAATTAAATGAATAAAATCTTTTGGGTTTGCCGGAAGCAAAGTGAATGTTTTGTTATTCAATGAAAGAAATTATCTTTCATTCCTTTTGGTTGAATATAATAAAAATTCAGTCTCATTGTTATTTACCCTGCTTAAGCATTTTATTTCTGTAGTTAACATTCCGTAAACCTATTAAAGTGGTAGCATAATCTTGTCTTATATGGATAATCATTTATGGTTTTTTTACTGCAGGTGGAATAATGATATTTGTTGTCTTGTTGTCAAGAAAGTGCGGGATTAATCCTGACAATGTAGCTACTCCAATTGCCGCCTCATTGGGTGATCTAACCACCTTGTCTTTGTTAGCTGGAATAGCACAAGTCAGTAACTGTTATAGAGCTGAAATCCAGTTTGCTTGCATATTTAATATACTTATTTATATTATACTTGTTTTTCAGGGTCTCTATGTAATATTATTAAATCCAACACTAGTATGGACAGCATGGGCAATCATTATTTTGTTTATAATATTGACTCCAATTTTTGTGTATATTTCTTATCGTAATGAATATACTCGTGACGTCGTCAAAAATGGCTGGTTCCCAATTATTGCGGCAATGGGAATTAGCAGGTAAGACTTGTTTGTTTTCTTATTTTAACCAAGGGTCATTAATAATTCATTCTTGTATGTCAACTTATTTGCTTCTTTTTCAGTCTCGGCGGTTTTATTCTTGATTTTGCGGTCTCTAGTAATCCTGGCGTTGCCGTGTTTGCGCCGGTCATAAACGGAGTCGGTGGAAATTTTGTCGCTGTGCAAGCTAGCAGATTATCGACTTACCTTCACAAGTCAAAATATCCGTTAGGAACATATCCTCCGACAAAATCATGTGACTGTGTTACGCCATGCTTCCTATTCTGTGGGAAAGGTAGGTTCTTCCTATCAATTTACATTATTGTTAATGAATACCTCTTGACAATAATTAAGACTGGAATATCGATATTTGTATCACATTGACGTTTCCTATGGTTTCAGTTTAGTAATACGAATATTTTTACCTAATTGTGATCCTTCATCGTAACTTATGTATTCTCTTCAGATAATCCACATGCTCGTAGTTCCAGAGTTATGTGGATTATGGTTATTCCCGGACAGCTCATATTTCTTCTCACAATAAATCTTTTACAAGCCGGACATACCACAATTTCTCCGCAATTTGTTGCAGTTTATTTGTTCGTGTCATTGGTGCAGGTTAGCAACTGCTTATGAAAGCATTGAATGCAAGTTTGAGTAATGTAATAATATTCAACTAAATTTACTGGGTGTTTTTTGCTGGTTTTCAGGTTGGAATTCTTTTGTTTGCATGTCATTCACTTGTGCACAGATTGTGGAGAACCAAACAGGATCCTGATAATTGTGCAATACCATACTTAACCGCACTCGGAGATTTACTAGGAACCGGACTATTGGCATTAGGATTCTTCTTTCTTTGGGCTGTTGGAGATAGAGACATGGATGTAGGAGACTAAGGATCGTCAATATACTGAATATTCCAATTTAATGCTGAACATTGTTATGTGATATACTTGTTGATAAGCTGCATTTTTTTCACCAGGATGTATGATTGAGTAATTACTTTTAAGCTACTTCTGAACTTGAAAATTATAGTAGAAAAGTATCACTTGTATCACAAGTATCATCATTGAGAATAGGATATACATAAAACGTACTGAAACTTTTGCCTCCCTTTTTATTCATTTATTTTTGACTATAACATTGTAATTTTCTTGTTATATATTTTTGGATACCAGAACCAAAATACCTTCACATGAAGTAACAGCTTTTTTGGCAGAAATAATTAGGTCACAAATGCGAAGGCGGACATTGTAAAATGTTTGCACTATTATAGCTTGAAGTGTGTAGGTGTGATTTTGATCCGGTCAATGAAATGTATATCTTAATGCTTCTTTTTAAATATTGAACTATTTTCTTCTGATGATTGTAGTGATGTACCTAACTTGCCACCTGGAGTTCATCATTTTGAATGATTCAATGATGTAACACACCTTCATTACTGAGTAGTTTATATCTTTCTGAAGTGCCAATAAAAGTCATTTGTCCGATGGTTATCCTGCTTAGAAACTTGAAGAATTGAAACTCCAGGGAATAACTAATACTGATCCATTCATTAATAATAATAATAATAAAGCTAAAATAGCATTATTCAAAGGAATTACCCTTTATTTATAATTCATGCAAGGTTTTATATGAATTATATCATGGCGGTATAATAAAAGGAACCATAGTTAACAGATGAACATTGAATTACATGTGGTAAGTATTTTATTTCTTTTTCTTTTCACCTGTTCTGTTTGTGCTCATATCTTTCAATTTACCTTCCAATTTTCTATGTAGATGAGCATGCTTTTCAACTGATGGTTTCTTGCTAGGAACGCCACTACCACGGAACAGGATTCCATCCCGACTGATTTGTTGACGAGCTGCGGAGTGGGCTGCAGCACCACAACCATGGATTTCTGGGATATGATGCTCCAGACAATACACTCTACCACAGTTGCGGCAAGTTTGACCCACCAAGGTCACTGTCTGATTGCAATTAGAGTGAGAACATAATTTGTTTGTTCTGATTGCCTCGTCAAGTAATTCATCATCGTTCATATCACTGATCTCTTTTTGATTTTTTTTCTTTTTAGTCTTCTGCGCCTTCTTCTTGCTGGTGACAGTAGTAACACTTTTGCCTGATGTAAATTTGTTCTTCATTGCTTGCAATCTCTCGCAATGAATTTGATGCAATGGGAGGTTTTCTCTGTGTATTTGCTTGCTGCATAGTGTACATGCGGCATTGTCGACAAGGTTTTTCTCAGGGATTATTGATTGAGAATCAACCTCATGATCTTTATCTAGAGAGCTGTCAGTCTTCTGTATGATTTCTGTACTCTGAGATACAGCAGGAGGAATCACTTGAGGAACGTTCTTCTGGCTTTGAGAATTAAGATCATGATCCTTCTTGTAGGATTGGTCCTTATTGGGTTTGATTGCTTGAGGCGCAATTTCTAAAGGTTTAGTTTCTTCATCCTTCCTACATGACTTTGCTACGAACAGATCTGTGATTTGTTTAGTTGGCCCAGGATTGTTAAGAACCGTTGATATTATTATTTTTCTTTCGTTTCCTTCACCAGTGCTGCAATGTCCCAGACCCAACTCTTCACAAAGTTCATGTATAGCAAGACGCTCATTGCCTTTGAGAGTTGATGGAAACTCGTATTCCACAGTAGTACTGGAGTCTAGGTCAGCTCTTTCTTTAAATTTGAGCAAAATATCTCGAAACTTCTTTTTAATTACATCCAAATCCAGTTTTACTTTTTCTTCAATAGTTTCTTTCCCCCGTTTCTCTTTCTCACTTTTACGATGTAACAAAAATGGAGAAGGGTCGAAATGTATTTGGTTACCAGATTCTTCATCTTCAACAATGTTGTGAGCTGACTTAACCTCGCCATACTCGTGCATATGGTCAATGAGGGTTCTTAAGAAGTCATGTTTCCCAACAGTCTGCGAATCACAAATCAAAGCCAAATGCCGACGTGCACGTGTAACGGCCACGTTAGTTCTTCTGTCATCGGAAAGAAAACCTACTATACCTTTGTCATTAGAGCGAACCATGGACAAGACGACGGCTTCCTTCTCACGTCCTTGAAAGCCATCCACGGATCTTATTTCCAGACCGGGATACTCTGGATGAAGTAGTTTCCGGAGTATTTCAACCTGGAGATTGTAAGGCGATATTACAGCAATGTCTTTTGGATCTACTCCTGCGGTGATCAGGCTGCAGACATGGCTTGCGACGACCTTCGCCTCACCAGGATTTCCTGTTGAATCATTCTCTGATGTCTGATGTTCTGGCATGTCACATCCGGCAGTATCAATAAAAACCAATGGTGATATCGTTTCGTCAGTCTCCTCAATGGCATCGAGATCAGACAAGAGATGAGCTTCAACTGAAGGATGAGCTTTCAGTTGTGAGTTATACATATTATCTGACGACCATGACATGATTTTTTCATGCATTCTGTATTGTATATTAAGCATTCGAACAACGTCATCATTATGTAGTTTAGTCACTCGTTCCAAAAGAGATTTTGAAAGACCTTTAGCAGCAGCAGTATGTGATTTGACTGTAGGAGGAAGTTGAAGATGGTCTCCAGCCAAGATGCATTTGGGAGCATATAACATGGGAATCCAGCAGGAAGCTTCCAGAGCTTGACCGCATTCATCAATAACTACAACATCGAAATGATCAGGGGGTAAATGCTTCAACGGTCCATCGCTGTGAGATCCTACATTAGTAGCCAGTACAACATCTGCAGAGGACAGAATTTCCTTGATGGCTTTCTTTTCTCTGTCCCTCAATTCTTTCACAAGAATCTTTTTTTCCGCCCTCAATTTAAAGTTTTCTTCCCTTTTGTGCTTCTTGCGAAACTTGCAATACAAGTCATCGATGTCTTTGCGTATGTCACGGACAATGCCAGCCGAGTCACTTCTGGCAATGACAGCATCCAATGTCATCCTGTGAAGATTGGTTGAATGTATTCTAGCTGGATGACCTATTCTCAATACCTTCACTGTACAGGGATTCGCATTTATAGATGACAATTTGGCGACTTTGACATTCGATAACTTTTCTAGAATATTATCGACAGCAACATTTGACGGAGCACAGGTTAATACTTTTTGGCCATTGATTACAAGTTGTGAGATGAGTTCTACGATGGTTGTTGTTTTACCTGTACCTGGTGGACCGTGAATAATGGCTAGTTGGCGCTGTGACAGTGCAAAGTTAATTGCTTCTTTCTGAGAGTCATTTAATGATGAATTTAAAAACCTCTCAACTTTGGGAGTGTTGCTGTACTTTGTTGGCTTGCTGCTATTGAAACACACATCAATCACTCCTGAAGAACGGCCCGAATGATGTTTCAAACGATTCAGACCCTTTTTCAGACGTTCATATGTCACTTGGTTCGCTGTTTTAAATATGTTTAAATTTTGATCACTTGTTTTCAGGTCACCAGCTTTTGATTGAACTTCATCTCCATCTAGTGCGATACTGATGGAACTCTGTTTAACAGATGTAACAACACCTTGAAGTTCTGGTTTTGACGAAAGGTCGTTAGATTGTTTTATTACATCGACAATGTCTCCAGAAGAAAAAACATTAGATTTTAATGGGTTTTGATTCCTCAATCCTAGCTTAATGATAGTTCTGCCATACAAGCCAGTTTTCAATGATATAATGTGCATTTTCGAGATGCAAATTCCTCGATTTTGCATTTCTTTAAGCGGCATAGACTGCCGCATGTGATCAGATTCGTGTTTTTCAGCCTGGTGTTCTTCCTTCAGAAGCTCGGAATGCAGGTCAACGAATTCTTCCATTGTGTACTGTAATTTTAAAATTATATCTATATCTTCTCTGTTGGTCTAAATAAAAATCCAATACATGAAAAATTATATTTGACAAAAAAATTTGCATGTGAATTCATCAAATATAAGAAGGTAATATATACAATAGTATATTGTTTCAAATTTTTAAAGAACACAAGTTCCAGACAAGAATTTAATATCCTCACAAAGTACACACTGTTAACTTGGTTTTTGCTTCAAAGCTTTATTCCGTGCAGTCATCCAACGTCTCCCTTTCTTCCTCGGAATCTCGTCCTCATGTCCAATATGGATCTTCGGCATTGATAATACGTGTACTGTAGGTTACGGCAGCTGACGTCAACATTTCCACCTTTGAGACAGTCCCGAGGTGACATTTTATCTTTTTGTATACAATCACTTTCAAGAATGCATTTTTTCAATTCACTGCGTAACATCCAGCACGCTTTAGTTGTATCCTCATTTATATCGTCGAGACCTTTATCGTAATCTGGCTCAATATAAGAAACTTCTCCTTTAATCTGTGACTCAGAGCTTGTCATTTTGAACTTGAAAACTCTTAACAAGGTGTGAGTAAATAATCTGAAGTTAAAAGTAGGGGAACCACCTAGTATCACGTGATCATAGGTCAACACAAAGGTCTTTTAGCTGTCAAGTTTTTTTGTAACGATTTTTGTCATATGTTGCTTTCAACATTATTTTTAAATGAGCATAGTAGAGGGTTTATTGCATCTACAGTTCTCAAATTGTAAAGATAGATTTTCTCGGCAAAGATTATTCAACTTTTTGTTATGAAGATCCTTGAAGGTTTGAACTTTGAACAAAGCTGTCAACGATATCTGATCTGAAAAGGTGATGAATAACACATACAAATATATGAAAGTTGAATAAAAATGTGGATCTTAATTGTACAAATACATCAATAATACAAGTTCATGTAAGGAAATCTGTGACAGCTGCAGAATTTCAAATATGTCATTTCAATGACGTAAATATAAAGCCGCATTTCTCCGAAAACTGCCGACCTTTCAACTTCGTACGTCCGTTGCATTTCCTTTCAATTAGAAGTCGAAACGTTTTACCAAAGTCTTTAAATTTACTATGGTTTTACAATGAAAAAGAGTACTAAAATCCTCTTAAGTAGCCATTATTTTATTAATTAAGGCGAGATAATTCAGTGGCGTGCTCGCTGTAAGATACGTTTATTACGATGAGCTCATCCAAATGTTTACCGTGCCGCCTTTGCTCCTAATCCTTCATTGCTATTTGCCTAATTTAGACGTTCTCAACCTAATTAGGTTAGTATCACTAATTACGAACGTATACCGTTATGCAAAAAGGTTAAATGAAATATATCGTATTTGGCTCCATTCAATTAATATTACGAATGGATAAGCCCTGTATGGTCTCGATTTATTTTGTGTTTATTGAACTGAAGAATTCATGGGATGAATTAGGAGATTCTTCAGATAGTCTAAATGCTATAACGTTGAGATGAGATTGCAGGGGGATTACATATTCTTATTGCAATAGCAATATATTTCTCAGGCCTAGCAATGGATGTTAGATCATATGAAAATGAGAATACAGGTAAACTAATCTGAAGGGGTAAGGAATAGGATTGCTTTGTGCTTTCTTGTCATATCCTCAGTTTAGCAAGTTTCCATCATATTAGGTATACCTGGATCCATCAAGCCAGGTACATCACTGTTGACACTATAAATTCAGGATAGGGTTTGGTTTACTAGACATCTCTGAAGAAATAGGGGAGAGAAGTAAGACATTAGGCAAGAACCTCACTAATACAGTATGTAAAAGTAATATTCCACTTAAACTACATTTCTGCTAGAACAATCATTTTGTAGCGTTTGTGGCTTGTGAAATTTCAAAGCATTGTCTTTTTTCTACAGGTAAAAATAATATTACTCTCATGTAAATCTCAACTCTGTTTCCCATCATCAATTTTCTGGAATCATTCTCATCTTCAAATCTGAACTTTCATCTACACAATGACAGCAACATTTGTCTGTCGTCCAAACTCTCATCCATTTCAAGAGAGGAGAGTGACATTAACAGAACCTGTTAAAATAGGACGATCAGTTGCTCGAGCAAAACCGGCTGCGAACAATGCCATATTCGACTGTAAAGTTTTGTCACGAAATCATGCACTCTTGTGGTTTGAGGAAGGGAAGGTTCGTATGGACTATGATGCTATGGATTCAGTTTGATGGCAGTTCGAAGTTAAATAGTTATTTAGGATTTTAAATTTCATATATCACAATCTATGCTTGAACTTTATTCGATTACAACATGGAAAATATAGAAAGCAGGAAGCTCCCTGAATAATTTACATTTGGAAATTTTATATATAATTGTGCATATAATGCATATAATATAACTCTTCACTGTTAACTATGCGATTTTATAAAGCTATATTACCTACCAATTAATCGAATTGATGAAAAGATTTGCCAGTGTATCGTCAAAAGTATATATGTCCGTAAATATCCCTTTTTTAGGAATGTGGCTGCAATGTCCTCCTTGGAAATTTGACTCTGCAATTTCCACCTTTTAGGAAGTTCGGGGATGGCTATCCTACCCTATATGCAATTCAATTTTATGATAAATGTGTTTCAGACGTAAATTGTAATGCAGTACTTTAACTTTGACATAACTTTGTATCACCTGTGCTAGCTGCATATTTTCATTTAACAAACTGTGGCTATTGTATTTATTGATATTTTTCAGTTTTATCTCAAAGACACTAAAAGCAGCAATGGAACATTTGTCAACAACCAAAGGCTGAGTAAAGGCTCCGAGGAAAGCAGGCCGTACGAAGTAAATTCAGGCGACATTATACAGTTTGGAGTTGATGTCGTTGAGAATTCACGAAAAGGTTAGTTAGCTCAACACAAAGGGTGAAAGGTTTTTATCTATTATAAAGAGCATTAAATTCCTTTGTGGGTGTGGGCGACGCAGACATACCTAGCAATAATTCTTGATGGATGTGGTTAATCATTATGTATTTTGAGACAGGGATTTAACTACTGTTTTACTTGTTTACACAACATAAGTGCCATTGTATGGTAAACTAATTGAAAACAAAAAAAGCCTTACAGTTATTGTAGCGTAAGGTTTATTACTCACTTTATTATTTGTTTATTACAGTAACGCATGGTTGCATTGTATCTCAGATCCGATTGTACTTACATAATGGTGAAGAGGCTAAGCAAAGGTGAGTTCATTTATTGGTTAATTATAGAAACCGAGAAATTAAGTTAGTATTAGATCAGTGAGAGCTATTATTTGTATCCTTTTATCAAAAATCATGTAAGTAATGATTTTACGCTTCTGCTATTATGCTAGGCTTGATTGAATCCCTAATTCAAATAATAGAAATGCATGTTTCGGTCCCTATCTGAAGTAAAGTCTGACTTATATCAAAACCTTTTAAAACGTCAGATATCATTGTCAGATTTCACTTTCCGTCCATAATCATTTACTGTCACTTTACACGCATTGGTTTTGCTTTGCGTCATTTATTAAATATAATATTTGGAATCACATTCTTAGTATCGGTATGTTATTTAACAACATATCACTGAAGTGCATTCATTTATTGACCAATGAAATATTTGTGGGTTGTGAATTATGATAAGAACAATGTAGACATAAAACTGTGCCGTGTGCCATGCTCACATGTTCAAAATGAATGGTGGTGAAATATTGTTTCATTCCTGTGACATTTAACTTAAATCAGTTTGGTTGTTGCATTGTATTTCATTAAATCTTCATGTCAAGTGTTTCTTTTCATTACCCATTATAGTAAACCCATTACCATATAACTGTCCTTCATATTTTCAATGCTAAATTAGCTAGCCACAATCCTTAAATCGTTAAATATATTTCAAACCAATTTATTGATAGATAATTACCCTACCTCTCTACTAGAAACATAGTGCTTGCATCTCTGAACGATATTAAGTAATATTAAATTGCTTGTGTCAGTTCTTATTTCCCTTGCTGATTAAGGCTACCCTCATTTAGCATCGGTTCCTTCAAATGCTGAAGATTCATCTTTCAATTCTTTGATATTACATTTGCAAGCTCAACTAAAGCAGTTAATATAGTCCCTATAGACCTCCTTAATATCTTTATTATAGTAAATAACTATATGCAATAAGATTAAGGATGGGATATCTACTGCATTTCTTACAAGATAATGTTCACATTTGTTAATTAAAAAGTACTTTATGCTAATGTCAGAAGGTGTGTGAAATCATCTGTTTACTACAAACAGCTACCTCACAAATTATTCTATCATATGACGACAAAGAAGTAGTTCTTAAGATATGTGTTTACACACGATTACATTTGTTATTTCTTGGGGAATTTGAAACAAGTTAATAGTCTCAACAACATCCAGTTTAGTGTGATTGAAATCTCTTGAACTTATGATGCTGAAACATTTGAAAAGAAGTTTCAATAATTTTTCTTTTCAGGCAAAAGTTTGTGTAATGAAATATCAAACGATTTCCTTGCGAGTATGCTTTTTTGTTACTTTAATTATTGGTGTTTCCTGTATGAAACGATTCATATGAAAGCCCAACCTGTGTAAAGAAAGTTTATGGAATGTGTGTATTGTTTTTGCGATCTGAAGTAACTGAGTTTTGTGACTGTTTGAAAAGTGAGTATTGATGAGCTGTGTTATGTAGCCTAACAACATTGCTAAGTAACCCTGTAGTTAAGCTACTCATAGTTATGCTTATATGCATGACTTCAATTCAGCTAAAATCTGACAATCCTGTTTTCGAAAAGAAAACTGATTTGTTCTTTTATTAATTGGATATAGTTTTTATGCTTTGTGTCAATAAGATTTGAAATAAAGCTGCTACTTAATGTCATCTAATGGTAATTCTGTTCTGCTTGACAGTGATGTGACATGGTCTCCTCATTTGATTGGAAAGGTATGTTATTTGTGTTTTATTCACTTACCCAGTTTAGAATACTTTCAATATTGTAATATCAATCTAGTACTCAGTATTAGCATTACACTTGCATAATACCTACATTTTTTGGCTTGCTTTAACTGAAAGGAAAAAATTTCCGATACATTTAATTATATGAAAATGAGTAACTGGAAAGTAACGATGAGCATTACTAAAATTCCATGCATAAGATGAAAACCAACTTCATTAAATGAATGTGAGGCTTGTATAAATTTTACAAGCTTATTTATTTTCACAGGTTCCACATAATCCGGTTTATCCTACGATACAGTCACAAGACCTTTATCAGTTACATCAATATTTACAAGTAAGCAAATGTTGTCAACCATTTCTTCCTAAGTCATCATTATGCCACATCTAACTAATCAGTTTAATGCAGGCTTTATTGTTGTAGGTATTTGGTGCTTGGTTCTAGATCAAGGCCTTGGGGATGTTCCACTACTAGCTTATGAGTCTACCTCTTTGAAAAAACTACAATTCCATATATTATAATATACAATTCCAGACTCTTGAATATTTTTGTGTCAACAGGAAGCCTTACATCGAGAACAGATGCTCGAGCAGAAGCTGGCATTGATGCAGAGGCTGGTATCAGACTCTCAGGACACTTCAGAGAAGGGATGGCAAGCATTAATAGACGAAGACAAATTATTATCGAGACTTGAATTCTTAGAAAATCAAATTCAGACACATACCAAGGTAAATTTTTTAGGTTCATTATCGTACATGAAAGTAAATATCCCTCTTTAATTCATTTTGATTGTAATTTTGGACGATGCTTGCTAACGAAAGCTGCTATGTGTCATTCGATAATTTTGAAGTTACTTTTGTTACTGACTTCTTTCTATGTCATGTTTCATGTTTGCTTTTATCAACAGACCTTAACTGAAGAAAGTACACAAAAAGAACTGCTTCAACTGCAGGAAGAAAAACATAATTACGAAACTACCTCAAAGGTACTACTTATTCAATGGTTCGCGTATGTGGGGCATAGTATTTTAGCTGTGTGGGTACTTATACTGTGTCACAGCCAATTGTGAAGTCATCAAATGCTTTAGCCTATTGCGTAGTGATGCTATGACTTATTTCCTGTTGCCTGTTTAAGCTTAACATAGTGGGACAGCAATAGTATAGAATTTGTTTTTAGCATTTATACTCTCATTTATTTTCATCTAGGTAATTCTTTGCACTATTTTAGTCGAAACTATTTGCATCTTCTTTTCAGGAAACATTAAGACAAGTACTTCAGGAAAAGCTTGAAGCTGTTCGAAAACTATCTAATTTAGAGGTAAATATACACAGTGTGGTAGTGTGTTGATGCACTACATATTGCAATCTATAGTACACTGAAGTTTCCTTTCCTCAATGGATCACATCCTCTTCTTTGGTGGACCACTTTTATGTAAAAAATCTTAGTTTAATGAACCATCCTTATACCTCTTTTTACCTCACTTATCTTGAAGCATAACTATAATTTTCCCCATTTCAGCGTTCATTCAGTAACACAGAAGACGAATGCTCTCACTTAAAAGAAGTCCTCACAAAAACACAGCAAGAGCTAAAAGAGTTGGCAGAGAAACATCAACAACACGTGCAAGAATCTCAAAAAGCTACCGAAAAATCTCAGGTGATTAGTCAGCTTTATGTGTAGTGTAATTTTCTGTATGAAAGTCTGTATTAAATTACTCTGTATAGTAAACCTCTTATAAAATTCATTGTGTGTAAATCAAACTCACAAAAATACTGTACTGCCGACCGAGTCG
Organism: Halocynthia roretzi; assembly: GCA_013436055.1. Lineage (NCBI taxonomy): Eukaryota > Metazoa > Chordata > Ascidiacea > Stolidobranchia > Pyuridae > Halocynthia > Halocynthia roretzi. The sequence continues at coordinate 93,052 of QRAM01000090.1, read as the reverse complement.
GTGAAGTTGATTCACAAATCATTCGACTCCAATTTTTCAATGTATCACAGACTAAGACACCGCATTATTATAGTAATTATTGTGACAATTTGACAGAGTGAGAGTCATAGATAATTGTACCACAATTGTGGTATCAAAATTTACATTTAGTTTGAGTTGGAACTTCTATACCCACTTACCCACTGCAGTAATCTACATATTGCTTGGATTCCACAGCCCCGCCTCCCGACACCATCTTATATGTTCTGAGTGGTGAATTTTCCCTATTGTTATATCACCTATCTTCTGCTGATCCTATGGCTTCTCGATAGCGATTAATGCTATTAACTATCACTGTAAACCTTCAAATATTCCCTTGATTTTAAGGAAACGGAAAGAAAATACAAAGAGCTTGACAAACTGTGGGATGAAGAAAAACAGAAGCAGGAAGAGATAAAACAAAAGAAAGTGGAAGAAGATGAGGAGTTTAGGAAAGAAGTCTTGGAAACGAAGGAAGAAAATACGAAACTTGAAAAACAAATAGAAGAATTGAAAAGTAAAAGTAAGTGCATTTTTGTGGAAATGTTGTGTTAAAATGTAAAAATGCCATGAAATCAAATGGCTTTCCTTAAAAATATGTAAAAATACTGAAAAACACTGAATGCTTGTTATAGATATGTTAAAAATATTTTTAATGAATCATTCTCTTGGTTGGGGCCTTTTTGTTCAGGGATTGAGCCTTGTGCGTTTTTCATGTACATTTCTTCCGTACTGATTTTGTAGCATTCATTTGAACTCATTCAGATTTACCTCTATAAAAGTCTCAAATACAAGAAACCGATCAACACCAAATTAATCCTACACATTTCACTCAGTAGAAATGTTCTAGTTATGTATTTATTTCAAAAACATTTTTTAAAAATTGTAGGTAAACAGATAGATAACATGATCGAAGAAGAAAAACCGGAAGCGAACGGCAATGGTGAGTCATTACATGAGTTTTAATAGGTTTATGTTGAATGTTATGTTGCTATAAATGTTAGCCACCATGAATTACTGAGGAAGTTTTTCTGCAGCATGCAAAATTCAAAACTGTGTGGCGATTCTTGTTCCGGAAGCGTTGTAGAAAGTAGACATGATATTAGAGTTATATGTTGTGTCGGAAGTTTTGAGGATTTGCATGCTGTCTGTTTGCTTTGAAAAGTGTACGAGATATCCATAATGTTTTAGTATTGCTAGTTCAGGATTGTGAATATGGAATGCTTTTTATAGCTGAATAGAAATGCTGCTTGACTAGTAGGAACAGGCCTGATATGAGTGTATACAAATGTTGTATCAAAATATGCCTGTATCAGTGTAGTCATCATAGATGTCGACCTATTTTGTTTCAGGAATGCTTAGACAAGTACAAGGTTTAAACTTAATTAGTCTTAGACTTATAAAATCTTCATTTCACTCGTGTTTGAAGTCAGTATGTTTTTAACATATATTTCTCCATTTGATACATATATATAAATATATAGTGTATGATTGCATGGCTCTGAATGCAAACATCCTTTTCAATTTCATCAGCTGAATGTTGCTGTTAGGTTTGTGTACATTACCGACACATTTGGGTTTGGGATAGACATACAACGCGGTCAGTCGTGTAGTTCAAATATTTGTCTCTTCCTTTAACCACCTGGTTCATTTATGTCTTTGTGACGGATATTTTCTTCATTTTTTATGGCAGCATGCTCTCAGTTCGGGTATATTGAGATGTAAGATGTATTAGGTAGGTGTCACACTCTAAAAGCATTGGTGTTGTAGATAGCCACAAATCAATTCGACGTTTTCTCCCTTTGCAATGTTAAAGAATTGCAACTTGGTCTCAGTCTCACAGACAAAACAGTGATGATAAGATTTAAGGAGAAATAAGGAATGCATGTTCTGATTGAGGTATTTTAAAGACTTAACATGTTATGGGTATGAATGGATATAAGAGATATATATTTAAAAAGAAACTATTCAAAAACTCAAGAACTGTAATTGAAATAATATGAATTGAGTTGAAAGTTACTAGAACCCNTTTTACTAACGGCAGTAAATTACTAGTATTACTTTAATGTGAGTTAGCATATGCCTTCTATTTTGCCTTCAATCAGTTTTGCAATAATCCATTAACCTTGTTGTTTTGTTAACTAAGTGTGATATGTTGCAACTTGATAGCCAGATCCACTTTTGTTCATGGTTTCAGTTTCCGTGTGAGAGGCAGCTGTTGCATTGTGTTTACCAGTACTTCAAAAACTCATTATTCAGGATTCAGTATTCAGTCAGACTTCTTAAGGATTTCAAAGGGAATTTGAATATGGTAAATAGTAGGCTTTTATAGGTCGGGAAAGGTGGCATTCACAATGCGTGCGCTTCTTGCAAATATCCGTTACCAGTTCCAAAAAGTTTATATCCTGTGTTCCCTTATTTCCCTGAATGAGCAAGAATTATATCTCTCAATGGTTTTGATTTCTCTTCCAGTTCAAGAGTACTATAAGGGAACACTAACTTTTTCAAGTTGGGAAGAGATGCTATTTTACCATGTTGGCTTTCTCACTTTAAATCCTATTTCTAGAAAAATGTCCTTTGATCAATACTGTCTTGGGGAATGAAATTGAATTTTCTCCGCTTCTCCTATTTGATTTTGTAACCAGACAAGCAAGGGCGTTATTGAGAAACCTGAACAACAATTAATGTTTTCACTGTAAATTTCTATTGCGGTAGTGTTTATATAGGTATGTAATGTACTTGATTTTGTCAGTGAGTGAGTTACCATACCATGTATGATGGTATTAAACATATAATATCAGTCAGGTAGCATTGGTTTACTTAAAAATTACATTATATTTAGATGAATATTTTCAAATATCTCATTCCTGTAGTATATTGAACCTCGATATGTTTTTGCTTTTAGAAGAATTGTCAGAGTTGAACTCCATAGAAATTAATTTGAAAGAAAACTTGAATAACGCAGTTGAAGAAAAAGGTGAGACATTTCTAATATTCCATCGGTGACATGTCTTTTGTAACTTCATTTATTTGTATACAAAAAAGTATTCGGATAACCTGATATGTTGTTTAATTCAATACTGCAATTACTAGTTGAATTAGTCGGGCATAAGTTTCTCCCTGTGGGCAAAGAATTTTATGATACTTTTAAAAGAAATTATATCATGTTAATTTATTCTTCATAATGATATTTTTGTTCAGTAGACAACCTTGCGCTCAACGACATAACTGTTTCATTTAAGGAGGAAAAAATTGAAGTAGTCAGAGGTGAGTGAAGAGTATGTCAAGTACTTGTCCTAGTTCATTTGAATGTTCTATTTAAAACAATTCCATTGCACTTCTCCATTGGATAAACTTGTATTATACATAAAATATATTTTATACAATGAATGGAATGGGTAGTTGTACAGCAATTCCAAGCATTTATATTATGCAACAATCACTAAAAGAAAATAATCTTCAATTATCGAAAAATTCCTGACCCATGTATTCTTTTTGGTGATAATGAGGAAAATAATGAGGCTGAAGAACAGCAGTTGGAAACCACAAATGGTGTGATATAACTTTCGGCTTAATGGTATTCGCTGTGGTAGAAAAATATCAGGAGAGAACACAGTGAAGGCTTACTTGAACCATGTTACAGTGGCCAGATTTGATATTATTACCATGAAATATGCGGGAGATGTTATCTATGAAAATATGCAACATATGTGGGAGGGTTCAATAATAAGAGATGGGTGGCTATAGATAGCTAGTTAGCTTCATGTGAGAGAGATTGATAAAATATATAATTGAATACCTTACAGCCTAACTAATTACTGGATTGATGGCATTTTCCATCTCCAGCATAAATATGTTTAAAAGCTTTCCAAAATGAGATTAAACTGGTGTAATTTGAGTATGGATGCCTCTTTCTCTTTTAATTAATTTGATTGATTTGCAAAATGAATGGCAGATTAGATATAGGTTCTTTGTGTTGCTGGTCACCATTGAGTTGATCTCATTTTTAACTGGAATGCTTTAGGGATACCAGATTCTGTGTAGTCAGGCAGAGAGTCTGTTATGTGTTGTGTAATAATGTGAGTATATTGTGAATGTAAGAAGTGATATGTATTGAATATAAGTTATATATAAGAACTGATACAAATAGCTCTCTGGATTATACTGCTATCTGTTGAATCACCATTCAATTTCCAAAGATATTTCCAAAGGAAAAATGTATTGCCAGTGTATGGAATGTATAGATATAATAAATCATTACATAAAATCAATAGGTAACCGAAGTGGAAATAAATATGATTGTAGACCTGGTATTACCCAGCAATGTTTGGTCACAGCTTGTAACATTGATTCAATTCTTATCAAACTAAATATTTAATTTGCATTGATGTTCATGTAATTGCAAATACCCTTTTACTAGTGTGTTTACTGCTTCGCTACCAGGTTGCAACGATTTCCGTATCTGTAGTTTGTATGTGTGGGTTTTTATGCTGTAGTCATGATTGAATTCCTGCTAATGGGATAATGGCCTTTGAACTGATGGTAGAGGAAGGCAGTTTTGTTTCATTATCAGTGTTTATACAGTTTTCATGAGTTTTTTATCTTTATAAGTCTAGTTTTCTTCCACTACTTAAATTTAGCTGCTTTGTCCAGGTTATTTAATAGATTTTACTTGTATCACTTGGGATTATGTAATGTCTAGGAGGCTAGCTCTCCAATATTGTTATGTAGTTCGCTCCCATGAACACATCTCATAAATGCTTTGTTATATTTGTTTAAATATTGTATTTTTGTTTTAGCCATAGAAATAGGTGACAACCCTTCTCCTGAAGAGAAGATGAATATTGTGGAGGTTCCACTCACTGAGAAGATGATGAGGAGAAAACAAGATGATCAGGAAAATAATTCAGAGTCGGATTACCCGACACTTCTCAAGAATCTCCATAAATCTGAAAACACTGTGGAGGAAAGAAGTAACGATGGAGAAGATCTTAGAGGTATGTATTATTTTAAGGGATGATATTGATAGGTAATCATATTTAAGTGACAATTCAGATATTTTGTGCTATGAATAATTTAACATTGTCTGTAAATTTTAAGCCCTATATAAAAATTTCCTCTGAAATTATTTTTAATCAATAGATATTTTTACAATATCAAACTTTAAATTGCTTTCTGCAGCCCGTATTTCTGTACTCGAAGAACTCATTTCAAACTGCCAATCAATGCAAAAGGAAGAAGAGTCCAAACGGATGGAAGCAGAACGAAGACTGAAAGAAATTCAGGATTCTAGAGAGCAGGAAAAAAAAATACTCACAGAAACCACGAGGTTGAAATCAATGCAGTTAAACTTACTTGTTGCTGGATGCTAGATTGATTTTTTTTCTTAATTTTTAAATCTTTTCTCATCAATAGAGAATTACAAGCTGCTCTCAGTGAAAGGGAAAACTTATTAGAGAGAGAAGAAAATTTACGAACGCGAATAGATGAATCGGAAAGATTGTTGAAGGCATGTGACACCGATAGCATAAGTAGTAGCAGTGAAGCAGAAGATTTTGAAGTCAATTCACCTGGTAAGATGAGTACAGTCATAACTTGAGTTATTTCGTTCCATTCTACGTCATATTCGACTTTGCGCTACTTTTCTAAGATTAATTATTCTTCAGCTAAAGTTTTTTTCTACGACAGACCAGCAGCGTCACTTCAATAATAAAATGACATGAAATAATTTATTTTTTCTTTAAAAATAATGAAATGAATATAACAAAATAATGCATATGCAGTATAGGAATATACACTATTTACATCCTAGTTGAGCCATCTTACCGTATGCCGGCCTAACTTCTTGTTCTCAATCAAGGAAAACAAAGGTGGACAACGCTGGTTATTGTTGACCAATAAACTTGATTATAAGATTTGTTCGGTTTTACCATGAAAAAATACCAGTGTTCTTGTCTAGGCTATCGAGTCATTATCATGTATTATACCAACTATAATTATCATGATCAAATGTAAATAACAATAATAGGCTTTGGATAGAAGTTTAAATTTTAAATTTGTTATCTATCTTCTTCAAGGTGACATTGATGATGACATTGCATGTGGATCCCTAGTCATTGCTAAAGCCAAGCTAAAAGAACTAAAAAGTAAGTCAATATTTTGACCACAAGATGGCGCTAGTGAACCAAGGCTGAAATTTACTGTGGCTTGGAGTAAGGAATTTGAAAAACAATTTGATATTTTTGTAACTGCATTGGTTTCAATCAAGCAAAAATTGTGACAGTACTATGAAGTATAAATATGTTCATTTGTAAGGCCAATACGGACTGATTGTGGTACTTTTATCAGGCCTCGTTTAGAGCATAGAAATTTGCCCTGTGATTGATCTTTGGGCTGATATTACCTAACTTTAAATTGGATTTCATTTCCACATTCAATCGGATGTGTTGTTCAATTTAGTCTATATAAAAGCCGTCCCGTCAGATGAAATAAGCTGATAAACTAACGATACAAAATGGAATATAAATGCCATGTATTTTAGCCATATAGTCTGCCATATTAGTCCCTGCTTGACGTAGGAGAGCACTGCTTTAGGATAAATTATTCATTTTGCTTTTTATCACACTGTCTCAAATGAAGGTGTCCTAAATTATTAATGATTATTTGCGTCTCTGATGACGCTATCGCCAGCCCGTGTGATTCGACCGGGGTCTTCGACTGATTTTATCGGATTTCACGCTTTTGATGTGGATAGTCACAGATAAATATACATCACAGATGTCAGTTGACTTGGTAGATCTGCGAAATATATTTTGAAATATTTGTTGTCTCGGTTATCTAATCGGGAGACTCGAGATAAAATGTAAATAGGAAATTTCTATGTTTCAAGGATTTCATGCAAGATGATCCATTGATAAGAGATAATTTAGACTAGCAGTTTCTTTTTGATATTTATTTTTCCATGTTATTATTATTGTGCTTCAGAAAAATTGAAAGAAAAAGAAACATTACTTGAAACAGTTCAAACAACCAGGCAATCATCTACAGGTAGTGTATGTTATTTATGTTACATAGTATTTGTGGTCCTTTCTTGAATTTGTTTTTTCTCCCTCGTACATACTCGATTCCATATTTTTAAAATTCCAAATGAAATGTATACAAGTGTCCCACTGCATCTTTAGTATCTATTAACTCAATCAACTTAGGTTGCCTTATGCATTATATATTTCGTGACTATATACTATTCCATGCCTGAGAATTTGTATTTGTTATGAACTGATAACAATATATTTTTTCATCTTTAAAATAGACAACTCGGAGGAAGTAGGAATTTTGAAAAACCATTTGAAGGCGAGTGCAGAAAAAATAACGGAATATGAAGGTAACTTATTTTCATGGTTTCCTTATTTATACAATAAACCTATGGTTTATCAATTGTATATCCACTTGAAAACTAACAGAAATAAAGTTGTCTACAGTTTTGCATATGTAATACGGTCATAGTTGAATTCTACTTTGTGAGATTATAGAATTTTGCATCTTGTAATAATACAGGTATAACATGGTCATCATATCCTGTAAAATTAGAACATTACAATAATATTCCATGTACTCTGTTACATTTTTAACACAGACGAATTGAAAAACTTACGAAAATTATCTGAAGAAAACGGGAGGTTGCAAGATGGCCTCGAGGAGGCAAGGCGACTGGCTCAAGATCAATGCTCTTTATATGAAAAGGCCCAGCAGGAGTTACAACTTGCCACTGAGGGTGATGTATCTGAACTTAAGGAATTGGAAGGTATAAACTGACTATAGTGTAAGCACTGTATTAATTAGTTTATTCAATGTGGTGCTGTTTGAGATGTTGGTCATCTTCAGAAATGAAATGAAAACAAGTTTTCAAAACTTTAATGAAGTTATTTCATTTCGTGATTTCACACAGGAAAACTTGAAAAGGAAAGACATGAGCGTATGGAGAGAATGAAGGAAATAGAAGAGTTAAGGGGGATTGCCAATCAACAAAACACAAAGTATGAGGATTTATTGAAGGAAAAAACAGAAATGTCTTCAAGTCTAAATCAGTAAGTATCTGAAGTATCTCTTGACAAACAGGATATGTTGCAAAACATTAATATTCTCCCATAATTCTTTGATTCCGTGTGTATTCTATATGATCTATTCTTAAATATCGACTAAAAATATTTTCGTTGGAATTCATGTACATAGCTAGCTTTTGCTGTATTTAAATGAGATTAAGTATAGTGATGTCATAGTGTTGGAGCTGGGATCTATCCACTATTTTCCTCCAGTACAATTGTGATGCAATAATGAAATGTTGAATGCTTGTAAACAGATGTTTGGAGAAATTATCAGAACTGCAAAAAGGACACAGGGAATTTGGTAACACAGAAGATGCAAAACACAATCAGTAAGTTTGATTTGTGATTCTTTGAAAGGAATCTCTGTTCTGATTATTTATATATGAGGGATGATTCCATGTATCTAGTCAGTTGAAGATTCCAAGCAACCTTGAAAAGTTCAGATTGGTTTAGTTTATGTATTGGTAAGAACATTTATTAGAGTAGATAGAGATTACTGACTTCAGGAGTTGAGTTTATTGGACTGAGGTTGTGGTCTGCCATTTCAAAACTTCTTTGGTTTGCAGTTGATTATCATGATTGCTTTTTTATTTTCTATAGAAATGGATAATAATAGGCCCCAGAAAGTGTCAGTTAAAGGAATACTCAAACCGCCTAGCTCAGTTCTCAGCCCAAGTCGAATTCCTAAGCGGAGTCCCGTCAGCAAAAGTAACGGAGACTCTTCTACATGTTGTTCGCCTATCAATAAACTATCTCCAGTCGTCTCACCCAATGGGAGTGCGATAAAAAAATGTCTTTTGGAAGCCAGACCTGCCATTTCGAGTTCGGTCAGTACATCTAGCACCAAGTCGTCATCCTCTGAATCCAAAATATGTGAATATGGAGCAAACACTGCTTCCTCGCCTCGTGCATCCAGGATTTTATCATTGAAACCTCCTCGTATACCTGTTTCGCCGAAATCTTTTCAACCTTCCAAGAATCTTCAGAGCAAATTGAATAACATTGGAGCTAAAGCTAAAATTTGCTCTCCAAAAAAAGTTGAACGAACGAAAGTCGATAAAAGTCTAGAACAGATTTCCGAAGCAATATTCGAAAGAGTTTGCAAAGACGAACCTGAAGTTATTGACATTGCTGATGTTGAACCTCCTCCTGGTGCCCTGGATGATCCTTTTCCTTCCGAGGATACTGCCGTCACTTCAGAATCTGAAAGCGTGGATTCGGCATCCGTTCCTCAAATTGTTTCAATTATCGATCAAGAGCAGGTGGTAATGACTGTAGATGAGGATGTCATTCTTGGAATTGTTGAAGAATCTTCTACAAGACATCCAATTGTTCCTCCACTGGATCTCAATTTACTGGAAGACTATGATGCTCTGCTGTTATATGAAGCCATGGAGGAGGAGTGTGCAGCATTGGAAGAAAAGGAATATTTTAATCAGATGGGAGAGGAAGAGAAACGGTTAAAATGTGTTTGTAATCAGATCAGTGAAGTTTAATTAGAATTTATCATCTGGAGATAGAACTCTTCTGTCAGTGAGCTAGATGCATGTTTTAGGTAGCTTCAGGAGAGAATTTCCAGGCAGCTTTTTTTCAATCCACAGATTCATGTATTTCGTTTTATTAGCATAAATTTGGTCACAACGGTAGATGATGTTGTGGCAATGACATTCATAGTGTTCGGAATATTTTTTTTCTGCATTAATTATTTTTACTATCGATTTCAGGCTTTTGGCAGAGAAGGAGGCGTTGCTAGTGGACATGCAACAACTTCGCGAGAAGCTTGAGGAACAACAGAAATCCATTCATGAAGAGTTGCAGGCACACAGGACCAACATAGATCAGGTATATTTTATCACGTTTGCTTGGATAAACAGTACTATCACTTAATGATCTTACAGATAACTTTTAATTCTCTTTTCTCACTTTTAAAGCTAGCAATTCTACTAATGAATTATAATAATCGTTGGATAATAATTCAAAAATACTATGTGAAGGCATGATGACCATATGCTTATATATTTCTTCTCTATATCTTTTACATTCAAATAAATGACCATTTCTTTATACCACATATTATGATATTACACAAATGTTATATTATATTATCAGTTACTGATTGTGGAAAGGTGTAGTAGTATTTTTGCCAATGTTAAATATTCACATCAGTGTGTTTTATATTTTTGGCGGCCGGCATGCTCTCATTAACTTTTATTTAAAGCATCAAAGTTCTGTTAAAACATTATTTGAGTGACTTGGGCCCTGTGTCTCCAGTTTCTTGTAAATTCCCTAAAAAAGCTTGTGAAACTAACATATTTGTTGAACGGTTCCGTTTTTTGTGTTTTTCAACTTCCAAGCCATTATCTGTTACCCTATTATCAATATGTTTTCTTTTTCATTTTTTAGGACACCCCAACATGACATACCTCTCTATTTCTTAATTCTTCTTCTCTTTCTTAATTTGGTTTTTAGTTTGGGTTGTCATTGCCAATGGTAGTAGTCAAAATGACTTTTGTGAGGTAACATTACTGCTTCCAGCAAATAGAGTGTTGCTAAAATAAGTTGACACCAACATATTTTATTCATTATCAGTTTATTTTTTTTTATTAATTCATAGTATTAGTATAATAGTTATTTCGTTATCAATATAGTATTTTTTATTCCTTAATCATTTTTGTTACCATTGTAGTATTATTCCATAGTGGATCATTATGGATCTTTCATCTGTATATCTGTATCTTTATGGTATATAGTATTTTATATTACAAACTGACAATCTGATACCTCTTGTAATAGGAGTTAATATTCAAATTCTAATTTAGGGTATTTCCCATTTGTCATGTATGAAGCAACTTATCATTTGCTGGAAGAGCTGTTTGCATGTTGCAGTATAATTTGCATCATGGTATTTCACAACACTAACAAACCTGCACGTTGTTTTAGAATAGATTCGAACCAACTGTGAAAGGCGCTGCTGTTTTTTTAAGCTGGATATGGTGCATTATTGGTGGTGCTTTTTGTCTTATAGACTACGCATTTTCACACTTCAGTACGTACACACACTGCCTTTGTATTATTTGGGCTATTCCTGCTAACTATGTTGAACCTAATGTAATAAGCATCTTGCAATTTAAATGTACCATAAGCCAAATTTGCTGAGGATGAATACCGGTACTTTTATCTATATTTATGGTACTTGTGGGGCTTTTCACTGGTCACTTGCATGGTCACTCTTACTAATAATACACTATTAGTTTCCTGTAGATTTAACTAGTTTCATGTAAGTTTTGTAATCCACGGTGTGCTTGCAACTCACAGCAGTAAAGAAAATCTGTGAATATCTGCAGTTGCTATAATGGTAACATGATTGCGTTCATCTAATTGTTTTGCCAGTAAGGACTGGAGAACATCTTCAATTAAATATTGTTTTATAAAACCAAGGCGTTGTATGTTTTGATTAGAGGGTTATTAGTTCCATCACTGATATTAATCTTCTTCACCAACAAGTATCATGGATCACATACTAACATACGCCACTAACCTGTTCATATTAATTTCAAACACATAATAACTGCACTCACAAGAACTTAGTTTAATGATTCCTACTTCGTTGCTGCCGATTTATCATTCTAGAATAGTATTTTCTTTCACTGTTATGTACAGTAGTTTGGTCATCATGTCTTCATGTAGAGAAATTCCAATTCATCGCAATACATTATTTTAAACCGTCAGTAGATATGTACAGTTATATTAGTGGTAGTGTATTTTCAAATGAGATGTATGTAATGCAACTTTATCACAGTATCGCCTCTATGATTCAAGTACTGCAAATCATAACCAACAAATGGGCAGTGGTAAACCATTAGTTGTAAACATTTAGTGCCGAGGCCCTGGGCTCATTGCCCTGCTACCTGCTGCCCTCGTACAGTTATTCCTTGCATCGGACAGCTCGAGTTCTATATTTTTATTGCAAGCAAACTATGGCAAATTAAAATTGTCTATACAAAGTTTAGGTTTTCGTAACGATTTGAATATATATGAGTATGGTTTACGTATATAATTATGACATTCCATATATTGTGAGAGCTGAACATTCAATTTGATTTTATAAAAAAATGTCTGAACCACTGCTTCCAATCAGCAAGGAATGACTGGCTTTAGTATAGTTTGCTATCAAGTGTTCTTTTTCACCAGTAAAAAAAGAGCTTGAAATTATAATGTGGTTAAGGTTAATTATATAATCGATGTGCCTTCCTTAAAATTTCTGCTAAATAACTTTTTTCGATCGAAGCTCTTTATTTACGTTGAACTGGAAGACTTTTCAGCATTAGTAAATGTTGTTGTTGTTGTCTTAATAGCAAGCTAACCAAAGTCTGCCTTTTCTTCTTTGTATGTCCTTCCTGCTTCGAAAACCGAATCTCATGGATCCCACACCCCTTATCTCTCTTTAACAAACGGGTGCATGATGCATTGTCGTAATTCTTCATCATGTGCTTGTTGATACTGCCGTAACAATCCTGAACAAACAAATTCTAATTCGAACTAACGGGTGATTCTCTGGTGATTTATATAACTCTTTCTGTGGGCTTATCACCCGATCTAAAATAACGTACATGACTTTGTTATACACTGTACATGGCCATGCTTGAACAATGTGTGAACCCTGATCTCCCTTTACCCAACTAACGCCCCCCTCATAAGCATTGGCGCCGTCGTACAACTCATAAGGATTGGGAGGATAAACTGAAAGCTAAGCAGGAGGAAGTGGACGCTTTGAATCGAAAGTTTTCTCAGTTTTCGGATGAACGTCAGTCGCTTATCAGAAATGGACAAAGCAACAATGCTGGCGTGAGTTATCTTGACGTAAATTTATTTTCTATGCTTGATTGAAAAAGACTAATATGTTATTTTCTTTCGTTCTAGTGGAAAGCATTCCAAGTTGCCTTAATAGCCTTAGCTGTCGGCGTGGCATTCATAATTTGGCCCTTTCTCTTCAAATCGTCGTGATGGTGATCATCGGATGTTAAATTCTGTTTATTTTCTTTCCGGATGTTACCAAACTCTTTAAAATAAAATAGTCAACTATATCCTTCTATTTTCCATAACCATTTTTTCTGCAGATGCTGCTGCTACTCTTGCCCTTCTAACAACCCTAACGCGTTGATCATTGTGATTAAAGATGTATTTGAGGCTGTCTTGGCCTTTTACAGCATGACGTTGGCGTCTGCATTTACTTGATACATTATCAACATCTGTGTTTTCCATACTGTATGATCGAAAACCGTCATTCAAGATTTTTGGTTGTTCGTTTATATTGTATATTGAACCCAGTAAAGTCACAGTTGTGGATTGTTAGAAAACATTAATATAGATCTAATTTCGCGCTATGTTATCAATTTTCCGTTCCAGGTTGGTCGGTAGTACAGGTGTGGTGGTGCATACAAGTATTTGTTTACTAGTTTGTTATGATGCTTTACTGCTCAAAAGGCTACCTAGGTAATGTCGTCTGCTGTTTTTAGCGCGTAAAATAGTTAATGATTGCTCGCATGATAACTATAAGCTAACGGTTTTTGTTTATTCGAGTTTATTCTGTTTGTTATTTCTTTTTTATTAAACCAAAAATACGACCAGCTCAATTCAGATCATTTTCCAACTGAATTACGAAGCCGGCTTTATGGTTCTGCGAAATTTATCGGTTTGTTAACCTCGTACATGATAAGGTGAGGCGTAGAACTGGTTTCTGATGAGAACTTTATATCGCTGTGTGCTGGTCAGGGCTCAGAAGAATTATTAATTGCGAGTACGCCACGGTGAATTCAGTGAGAATAGTTGTGTTACATTTCATCAACGACATGTTTTATATGTCATACATCCTCGATTCCTACACATTATTTATTGAAAGTTCAATATGCACTTTTCCATTTTAGTAATTTCGCTGAATTGATTATTAAATTTAAAAGGAATAAATTCTTTGAAAATTTACCATTATAATAATTAGATACATGTCCCATAAAACTTTTACTTTACTCTAGTAGTAATGCCTTAAAAATCGTTTAGATAAAACGATTCGATAGTCTTGCAGTACTTCTCAGTTTGTTTACACAAATAGTCTACCTAGATACGATACCATCTCAGAGTTGCTGCATCGTTATCACGCAATGACACCGAAAGTGAAAATAAAATCAAGTATTCACAGAAATGTCAACTATTCATCTTAAAATCTGATAATAATTACCACTGTGTCATCCAAAACATTCGCGCCTGATAACGTTTCTGAGACTGAATGATATTTAATATTTCTAGAATCGTAGAGGTAGAAACTACCGAGTTATGGAATCCAGTAGGAGAAAAAGACTTCCAGACAAAGTAGACTAATAGTACTAAGAAATGGACCAGATGACATCATTGATTTTGCAGATAATACAATTACAGCGCAGTTTCTACAATTGATTCAACTAATATAATACACTCACCAAGATAGCTAACCGGATGCCCGAAGCTCATTAAACATTAATATACAGAGATACAGGAGGCATCCGTGCTGCAAGTCCAATTCTGTAGTGGTTTATATTTTAAGGTTCCAACCTTCCAATTCGATTTATATTTTCAGTTTACAAGTGAATGACTCAAAAAACGGGATAGTGCTTTGCATATTACGTCGGGGCCATATGTCTAATCGGCCATGCGTTGAACCACAGCGGACCACCCCAATCCCTTCTGTTCCAGTAATCTAGTTTCCATACGTATCTTAAATTTTCTTCGTGAGATAAAATGAGGCACTTGGTTACATAACATAATTTCAGGATGCCAAGCGACCATCAAACAATTATTTTGCATCGCGGGGGCACATTGCACGGCGCTGTAAGCGTATCCAACATAAGCTGGTATTTAATTTTTCAGAAATGCAATTTATTATTCTTCCTCAGTATACGAAGATTAGGTTTCGATTTTGCAATATATGTAACGCTACTTCAGGCGAATTGGGAAACGGAGGGGTTATCAGGAACGCCTCGTACTCGCTAGAAAGCCTGCCGATGTACGAGGATTATAAGCAATTGCATTATACGATATACATTATTCATTATCAGTAAATAAAACCGTTTATTATGAGCGCCAGTGGGTATAGTAACAGAATTAAATAAAAATTGCCCTGAATTTTCTATTATGCCTAGTTAATGTCGATTGCCGACTAAATCCCATGTTAATCGATAGAGTTAATGGATGAATCGTTAATAAGGTATCGTCTGAATTTGCGAATGGTTTATTTGATCAGACCTTAATTTTGAATTAGACAGTTTTGCAAGTTAAGTTGTTCGAGTAAAACTATTCATGTTGGCGATCATTACTATTTTTTTTGGATGTCTTTGTCTTTGTCTTTGTCTATTGTACTTAAATTGTCTAGACTTTAATTTACAAGTTTATTATCGATTGTAGATAGTTGGTGTTTACTGGAAACTGTGTGCAGTCAGGTCAGAGTTATATATACAAACTTCCTGTAATACTTTTTGTATTTATGTGAATCATCAGATTATCTTTTTAATTGTTAAACTTGATCATTATTAATATATTATTCAATGTATGGTTTGGAAATGTAATTCTTCATTTAAACAAAGGGACAAAATAAATTCCGAGACAAGATTCAGAAATTGACGACAGTATTAGAATACACATGAAAAATGTTACCCCAGAGAATATGCAATTACAGTTCAAAGTAATATTAGAGAGAAATGTTCTTACAGGCAGGATGAAGTTGACAAGAAAAAAAATGAGAAGTGAGGTGGCGGATGAGTGATTGGGTTTTCCGGACATAGAAATCATCATTCACATCAGCTCTATTACAATCGGGATTTGTGACATGGCCTGAAATTGAGATCTCAATATATGATTGGTTGATATTGAGATAGCGATAGTTTGATTTTCATGTTAAGACTTGCAATATGATTACTATCGTAATTAATTTGTACTGACAAGTATTCATTGGCTACTACACAAAGTTCACAGAGGATTATGCGTATAAATTCGGTAATCGAACTCGGATGTACCGGTACTGAGGGAATTGCTGACGCATTTCTCGGAATAAATATAATAATTTTGATTTAAATCTATCTAAGTTAAATTTTCCCCCCTTACTTAGTAATACAGCATTAAAGCTAGAATTATTTTAATGAAGATTTTCATTCACTGCTGGCTCGTCAAAGTTTGTGTTTAATGAAGACTAAGTTTGCTTGTTCTGTTTTCTTTTTCATGTTTTATCACACCTTTTATCTTTCCTGTCTGTAAATTATTAATGTGCTTAGAATTGCTTCATAACGATAGAAAATCAACTTCGATACAGAACCCGAAGAGGCCATTTTTTTCAACAGTTCACAATACAACCAAACCATAGCGTAGATACCAAACAACCTAACCTCATGTAGACTTAAGGTTTTGAAATACACCAACGGTAATTAAGATACTCTTTTGTCCTTGGACAAGTTGACAATTCTTTTTCCTAAACCCATGGGAGCACATTTCGAATTTCAAATTTTATCGGTTTCGTAATTTGTAATCATGGTTGATGGTAAGATACGACAGAATTTAATCAGATTTATTTTACGTGAGATTTATTGTGAAATTATTGTATACTTATGGATCACTCCCACTGTTGAATCATTCACTCTGCTCGATCCATGCGCGATTCAGTTTCAAAGACAGCGGGAATCTGCGAGAAGGGAATATTTATTTATTCTTTCTACATCATTGAATTAGTTTTGTTGTATTCATTCTATTAGATCACGTATTTTTCATTCTTAAAAGAGGATATATCTAAAATATTTATCTTTGAATTTAATAGGAATTTAATTCATTAAACTTTGATATCATGCATGTGTGGTCGTGTAAAGGAAAATAATACGTGATCAGAATTTAATACGCCATATTGAAAACTGAAAAAAAATGAAATGGGGGTTTACTCATATTACTCTTTTATTTTTTATCAATATGCATTCATATTATGCACTTAGGGGTGGAAATTTACAGTTGCTCAACAGCGACTATATCTCTCCCTTTCCAACTGCAGCTTTCCCATAGTTCTTAAAACCCATTTTCACCACTGTTATATCATGAGGTAGATATTTTTCGCTACTTTAAATATTTATTCCATTAACGCACATGATACACATTCGTTACAGGAAGCATATATCCCCCCATCAATGAGCTTCGTCTACAAGTTCCCTTTCCTCGTTCATTTCCAGATCTATATCTCAAAATTAAAAATATATGAGGGTTCGTTTCTCAAGGTTATCTATGCGTAGTACGTATTTTATCTTTCAAAGCATTGTATAGTAAACATGTTCATGTTGAAACATGTCATTCGGGGGTTTTCGAATTTTGAATGTGGTAGGGGTTCGGGCTACGACAAGCTTAAATTATTCCGGTTCGGTTCCGGTTTTCCAATTTTGAAAAAAAATATTCTGGTGACTGGCTAAAAATATGACGTCAGCGACGAATAATTTTGACATATCATTAAATCAAAACCAAGAATTATAGCTAAAGGTGTATGCTGAACTTTTAAGATGTGTATGATATGTTTTTCTATTGAAAAACGAAAGTAACATTTTACGAATAATAATTTCTTTTTTGTTTATCATTTTTCAGTTTTGTGTATGTATTTTCTTGAGAGCAGTGGGTAGGGATAGGTAAATCGATATTTCCATATTAGTATATTAGTATTTGTATGATAGTTATTTAGAATTTTAATAATTTATTTGTCATGTATTTATGATTTGTGGTTAAGAGTACGTGAACTTATTGATCGGTCTATTCTCTGGAGCCTGGATATGAAATTCGTTCTATAATACCGTTTAGTAAAGAACGTCCTTATTTGTCATACAAGCAGCCTTATTAAACTAATAAACGCAAACAAAAATATATTAACACTCGTATATCGTTTAGATAAATACTTTATAGAGTTTAAATATTTCATAAGACCGATCTCCTTTTTTTGGCGCATCGGTGACCCTATAAAAACGCCCCTGCGCACCTTTGAAACCAGCATTAGAGCACGATGATCGCTCGCGTAGGATTCAATATATTCTTCACGTAAGAAAATCTAGGGATTATGTGTCAGCTCTCCCTTTATTTTACGCTCTCAAGTTCGATCCAGAAAAATTATAGATTTTCTCGGGATATAACGTACTGTGAAATTTACGGATAGCTCTTCTTTATTGAATTTAACGGACAAAATTCTACGGTTCATTTCTAAAATCTGGAAAATCCTTACCGGATTTGTCCAAAATAACAGAGTTTATTGAGGCGTTATTTTTTCCCATTATCTGCCGTGCGCAATAATTTGTTCGTCAGCTCGGGCAAGCTTGGACTGGTTTTTATGTCTTTCCAAAGCTCCTTGTATGATATGTTTCTGAAGTCGGCATTAGAAAAGTTAAGACTTTAGTAAATGATTTTATCACAATCATCATATACTATTGAGAATACAGATCATCTTTAAAAGTTAGTCAGCATCTTACCATATACAGCTAGGCTATTTGTGAGAAAACCATTGTTATTAATCGACCTCAATTTTGAAATGCTACTTCCATACGTTCCCAATACCCCACACCGCTGAGTGGATATCTATTATCAGGCTTTGAAACGTAGATTACATGTTTTGTATGGTATGAATCTCAGTTCTTTGTTCATAGTTTTGATTAGTTTTTTTTATAAATAATTCAAGACTATCGGAATGATAGCAATGAATTGACTGTGTAAATACTGTCAGTACATCTTGTTTAACAAATTTTCACGTTCATTTGCATATTCACTTCTTATTCATCTATCTGGGGAGTTGTGGTAAGATTTCAATTTAGGCAAAGTACATTTTAGGAATACTTTAGGGCAACGGAGAATCGAATTGGCTATTTTAAATGCGATTGTATTTACGTGTATGTAGAGTAGAGTGGATTATATGAGTAAGTGATGTCGTATAGTGCAATGCTATTCCCTCTGATTAAGAGATAATGTGTTTGGATATTTATAGTTTAAGTCTGATGGTCAGAGTAAGGACTTGTCTTCGTAGGGTGGGTCTGCAGTCGTCCCTCGCGGTTCTCTTTTCGCGGCTTCACTTCATCGCGGATTTTCATGTGTGGGAATGCTGCAGGCGTTCTGATGAAGCCCGGCCTTTTTATGAAGCAAAAAACCCAAGGTCTCTTATATTTAAAAAAGGAGAAGTACGTGTTGTCTGTGTTCCGCCTTCATTAATTGTCAAGTCAGATAATTTCTTTGCATACTCGATCAAATTGGAATTGACAGGTCCACGTATTTTACTCTCCAATATCTACGTGAATAATACCGTATAATGAATCACACTGACGTCTTGTTTTTTCGAAAGGACATGATTGAAAATAAATAAAACTATCGAATGTACTATTCCCATTTAGATATGATCTACCAAGTTAGTTTTCAGAAGACGAATTTTTCTCCAGTTTGTTTCCAACTGGTTTTCTGGCCCGCTTTCATTTTTTTAGCTAATTATTGAGCAGTATTCCAAGTTATGAGTCAACTGTGAGGACTTAATGAATAAAACATTTCTTCAGTTAAACATCTATTTCTGTCCTTTAATTTTGCATCTTTTGAGACTTAAACTTGCTAACTGTGCCATGTCAAGTTGGTTCTTAAACCTCTTCAGATATTTTTGTGATTCCCTATTTCCTCACTACAAGGATTATAACTAATGTTGTTGCGATGAGATCTTCCTGCCAAGATCTTCATCCTTTTAAGTTATAAAGTTATATAGGTTATATATATATGTAAAGTTATAAATTTTACTCATTTCTTTTTTATCCGGCAAATTAAACCCTAGATTAGCCTCATTATTTCATGAAAAAATCATACTTCAACTATAACGGTGAATATCATATATAAGCCTTTTTTGGGACTACTCTAAAATTCGGAATAGCTGTAAAATTACCTGAATAGGGAAAATTCGGGGACATATGTACCGGGGTCAGGGATATAGTCAGATTACAGATTACCTGCTTACCCGTCATTCCTCCATTTTATCGACTTACTTGTTTTTTCCCTTCTTCGGACAGTCGCTGTTCCTCTTATAGCTTGAATACGAAATGATAATTTCACGGTTTTCTATTTTGGGTTTGTGATCTTGTCCAGAGATAATTAAATAATAATAACCTTGGTGTTTAAATTATCTCCTAATTTATATAATTAACTCAAGGTCGAGATAAAATCTTCAGTCTTGCGAATTTAAACGTATTTGTTCAGATAGTATCTTCTACTCTCAGGCGACGTCCTGAGGCAAACGTTTGTGGTGTTTGACCTAAATACCGATACATACATTATGTAATTTAATTCCTTTATGGTCTTTCATTAAATTTTTGTCTGCGGAAATAATGTATCCTTGAATCACCGGCTTTAAGCTTTTTACTAAATTCATTTTCTATGAAGTCATTGTTACGACAGGCTGTTAAGATATGACTAACCTACGTAATATTGAAACTCCGATTTCACAATAAATTTGTAAAATCCAAAATACAAACATTATAAAAAATAGTAAATAAAATGAGTCGTTTAGACTTCAGCGCCATAAAAAAAGAGGTGAAGTGGGTTCTGGGGGTCTAAAAAAGGTGCTCGCAAGCCTAAGGAAGGAAAGGGCCAGGAAAATATATTTTATAAATATAGAGTAATACTAACCTGTTTTTACTAATATGTCTTTTTAAGTACATAGCAATATAAAATGATGAATTACTGTCATGTGAAATATACCCTGAACGAAAAAGTTGATCAGACATCGACTTTTATATTACATCTGCTATCTTTAGAAGTTCAACGTTCCCCTGTTTTGTATCTGTAGAAATTATGGATTGTCTGAGGAACTGAATTCCTACCGAAAATTTTGGTGATTATTTCGTTATTACTGGCCTTAACAGACCTGTAAAACACTATCGTTTTGTTTGAATAATCACCCGGTACGAATCGATGAGAGCGAGCAATTGACGTAGAATAATAAAAATCGTTCATAGTAAATACTGCGTGTGTTGGTATTGCAACATGGCTTTACGGAAATGACGTTTAAAACGGCATTGTTACACCGCGTGAAGAATTAGTATGGTATGTCATAAATAAATAGACGTGGAGGAGAAAAGATATTCGAAATCACTATAATTCAAACCGCCGCGGCATTTGAATTCATTTCAGCCCTGTCATTATTCCATATTTGATTTAACTTTTTCGAATTCCTTCTAATCTGAATTCGAATATGTATCTGCCGCATCGATTGACATGAGTCTTTTGTCTATGTATATTCTGGAACATATCGACACAGTACTCATATATTCTAACATCTTCCTTTATAACAATCATTGTACTCAGTTCGGACACGACCTCTTTTACTGTTGTGCGAATACGGTGGGTCAATACTGTCAGTTTGGAGCTTTGTTGAGACTCAGTTATCGAGTCGCTTATGTCATGGTGTATTTAGTAGAATTCGTTAGTGGGATTTAGAAATTTTACGGAGCCAGGTCGGTCAAGATACATTTTCCGTGGCTCAATGCCGACTTTCTTTTTTGCCTACGTCAGAGCTCAGCCCTTATCCATATTTGCAGTTTTACGAGTATATTGCTGCTGGTGAACTATGAAATGAAAGAGGCCATATATAGCATAAAGCGCTTATGTATTGACAAGTGATTCTAATTTTGTCGCTCGATATAACAGGAATTTCCTGTCCAGTAAAGTTTAAGAAATCTATTAGCGTATATCCTTGAGTTGACATACGAGAAATGCGTTGGTTTTTAGTTTGGAGGTTATATGCTAACAAAGACAACCGGATAAGGATGACCGCAAAACATCATCATCATTCTCCTTATTATCACATTACGAAATTTAGTGCATGATATAAACTATGATATAAATCATCTAGTACGTTATCGATTTGTTCCCTTGTTTTTCATTAAGTTTCTTTATTTATTTTGATGCAAAACATTTTTTTATTTTTCTTAGTTATTGTTAACGCAAGTTGTCATTTCTTCTTTGTATATTTTGTCATGAGTATTTCTGACTTATGTTTTCGTCGATTATTTCGTCTAAGATCCTCTCGATTAACGCGTTTACGGAATTCCGTGTCTCCGGCGAATCGAATATAGCAATCTAATTCTAGTTCATGTTTCATTTTCGTAAATGTTGTTTCCTACAATTGAGTTTATGAACAGTGTTTATGCGAAACTTGTTGAAAAGAAAATTTCTTGCAGTCTCTGAATAATCGGAGTACGGTTTTATAGCCCACAATTCGTAATCAAACATCTCTCTGAGGCGGTTACTTTTTTAGTGAAAGTGATTTATCATTGATATAACAGGATAGTTTATCTTGTCTCGGTGATGCCACAACAAGTGTGTACATAAGATAAGTATCTACTCGTCGATAACGAAGATTCCGCACAGATTGTTGATTCTGCAGAAAACGCTTCGAACTAAGTTTTTGCCATCTGTTTTTCTCCTCCAAATTCCTTTATTTCTTTTCTTCGGTTTCCTAGACTGGTCTAGTCTGTAAAATAACATAAAAAAATTCTTCCTAGAAACCAATAATTGATATAGATTATGGTATTATTAAGAAGACACCTATGACTCGATCACTTTCCGACCGCATGACTTAGGGATGATGCAATTCAATTCAATTGAAATTTGAATTGCTTCCTATCTTTAGAATAGCTTTCCTTCAATGGGAATGAAGTGTGTGAGTAAATAAATAGTATTTGTAGTTTATAGCCGCATTCCTAGAATATTTCAGCTCTTTCCATTGGTCCGTTTTTCTTTCAACCGTTTCCTGAATAGGACATCATTGGCTGTTGCGTCATTGACTGCAGTATCCGTATATAAGCTCAAATTCTTCAACTTTAGTTTCAATTTGATTCAGTCGTTCAAGAACGAATCATCTATGATGATGCTATGTTGTCTGAGAGAATAATCCTGTTTTCCGTTTTTACAAGCATTACTGGATTTTCCGGAGCGTTACTCACTATAACTGTTAGCAGTTATCATACCGACTGACATATAACCAGTCAGGAAAACTAGGCTGTGTGTTTGAGCTGCATCACGCAGTTCATGTAGTATAAAATAGAAAGGCACAAAGTTAACGTTAGGTATTTGCTGTCACACTGTAACAGAATATTTGTAATAGCAATACCATTCGCATCGGCAGCTTTTGTATGGGTAGATGCTCGGCGCACTTTCAGGCAATTGAAATCTAATCATACTTTCGTCGGTAGCTCTCTCGCTCTCCCCACTGCAGCATTAGATTAGACCAGGGGTGGGCAAACTTTTTCTCAGAAGGGCCGCTCTTGCTGTCCAGCGGGACGCATTCGAAAAAATAATAACGTCACAAACACAGTGCGACACATGTTATATTCTGATGCTAAGGGCCGCTGGACCTACGCCCCAGCTCGTCTCTCTGCTGAGCCTACTGGATCTTCAGACTAGATTTATACTGAATTTGAGCAGAGCAGAATTTTTTTGTCATACATTATTCTGGAATTCATCTGGCGTTTATGTGACCCGGTCTTTTTTAATTAATATAAATTTATGGGGAATTTGTAGAGTTAAGGGGGGGTTTTGGGGAGTTAAATCCCCAGAAACAACCCAGTCAAATTTCCTAGACCCCGAAATCATGTTTGTATTTAGGCTATGCAATTAAATTCTAAGTTACCCGAACTAACCAGACTTGAAAAGCTCAACAGTAATTTTCTATATTTTATGCGCAATCCGTTAGACCTGAAAGGAATATTGGTGAAAAGCTTGCGTAAGTTGAATAATAATCAAAAATTGTACTGCGTTTCCGCCTATTCACAATCTCATCTGTATGAAACAGTGCGTTTCCATTGTTCGTGCATTATTCTGGTATGAATCTTGTGTTTATGTGACCCGGCCTGTCGGCGGGCCGCATGAAAACCTTTGCCGGGCCGCATGCGGCCCGCGGGCCGTAGTTTACCAATCCCTGGATTAGACTGATCCGTATTAGACCGTGTTCCAGTAACCCATGCAGCAGCAACTTGTTTCCGTCACTCGTCGAGAAGTCACTTACAGGTAGTCATGTGCGGTTTTGGGCGCTCTATATTACCTCTTGGTGTACTGTTATTTGGAATTTTTGCACATATTTTATGACTTTTTTTATTATATACAATACCTCCTAAACGGCCTATGTCTAGTTATAATATATATATTTTACCTCGTGGTAACGTATTTGTGTCTTTTAGTATAAAATGGTGGCAAATTTATGGCTGTAGGTTGTTGTCAGAACACATCCCTATTTTTTCTCATTGAAATAGGTATTCACACTATGCGAAGTTATCTCGGAACGAAACCCTCGCATATAATCAGGGACTAGTTTATACATATACAGTATATCGATTTTCTTGAGAGATATAAAGAATCTCTTTGGTTTCATGCAAAAAAGTAAATATTTGTTTCAAACCTAATAAATAATAACCATTCGTTTCCCATAATTGATCTTTTTATTCACTTTCCGTTATTTTCCATCATCGTTCATCAGGAATATAGGAATTTGATGAATGCTAATAGAAATAATATTTAAAATGAAAGAAAATATTTTTTTTTCAAGGGTGTGTTTGAGTAATTATTAGTTCAATTCTTTCAGTATTTTACCCCACGCTTGATCGATCGAATTTCAACATAAAGGATCGCTACATTCTTTGGTTAATACCTAAACTGTTAAATTCCCACCACCTTGCTTAGTAAACGAAATAATTGACTAATTGAGTGAAACATAAAGAAAATAATTCTCCGAATATATCCATAAAAGTGTACCGAGTGGGATTTTTTTCTGCCTCACATACCATGACCATTGTACGATCTTTGAGATTTCTTCAGCGGTGTCAGAAAAACAGAGCTTGGACTTTTTCAATTTCAAATCTTATCAAAGTTTTATCAGTTTTTAGAATCTGCACTATATAAATTATATAGTACTTAACTTTGAACCAGTCAAAGAAGGAAAAGTGAAAGATGGTCAGCGATTGTATATATACAGAAAGAAAAATCATGTTTTTGTTATTTTGCTTTCTTATCACGATGTTTACGGTCGAAGCCTGCTACTTTTCCGAGTGCCCGTCGGACTACTCTTGGAGTGAAAAGCGCGAAACCAAAAAAGGAATTTCGGATTCCATTCGAAAGGTGAGAAATACATTCATTCAGTTTCTGTTGACAATGAGTAAGTAGGTAATCGAAAGTTGGGATAACCAATCGATATTATTTTGAGAAAGACCTATATGTGCTACAGAATGGTTAGCATATTATAAACTCATTGTACTGATACCATAAAGTGCAAATCGGAATTGGCGGGTATTGCAGTTGAAAAAGCTTTATCTGTGTTGGTATTGGATCTCAACAATCTACGCTAACTGACTATTCATGTATGGTATGCGATGCCTTGATTTGCGGAAATGTCATTTCACGAGGGATACCACTGAATGCCCATTCCCGATTTACGAATAACATTTTTCGAACAAGACCTTGCCGCGTATCGCCGGTAATATGGCGCTGTAACATTCTTTTGAAATATCCGATGAATAAAACAAAACTCAAAATAAAATGGCAGTCTGATAATAAAATAAGTAACCTCAAGTGAAATTTTATCCAGCCAATGACTATAAACTGTGCTAGCTATATCAGAATCAGTGCATAAGTATAAGCATAAGATAAGATACTGAGATAAGTAGGTTATGTTGTTATTTCAAATTTTCAAAAATATCTTGAGTCTCGTGTCTTGGTATCGAATAAAATATTGGCACAGAGGACTATATCCACTGTTACATTTCCCCCCTATACCTTTACCTTCAATGACCGAAGAAAAACCACCAATATTATTTCGTATAAGAATCCTCTCATTAGAATATATGTTATCTAAGCACATTTAATTTCATAATAGCAAAATATCTATCCAATGTATTTGTGAGTTCAAATACCGATTAAGAACTCTGAATCTGTCTATCACTTTCAGAAAATTCTCTCCTTTCGTTTTATTTAGCTTAGATATATTTTCGCTTCAAGGCCAAGTGAAATTAGACTGGGTTAATTCAGTTTATTGTACTTTGTCAGTCAGACAGACTGGAGTTCCGTATTACGAATCGTCGAGAGAGCATTTCAAAATAATTTTGGCTGATTTTTAATCTTAAGTTTGAAGATTGAAGTTTGACTTTAAACACTTCATGCCAAAAACACAATCAGGTTTAGAACATCATATAACCAGTTTTCCCTTTTTTTCTTGATGATTAGTTGCATAACATTCTCTTAGAAAGGTGAAAAAGTTCAATAACTCTCAGTTGACCTGTATAATCGGTCGCGGTGTCTTACGCTCGTGTTTTTGTTTTTAAAGTAATATTTATTAGTCATAAACATTAGGCAGCGCTTGGCACCGCCGTCTGTCGGGGACCAAAGCGATGGAATGCCTGACGCGTGCACGTTATTAAAGTCTATGAATCAAAGTGGTTGAAAGAAGTCACCGAGATGAATTCCATCCAAAAATGACTGACGTAGATCCTATCTGGTTCTTAGGCGGGACTTGCACTAATGGTTCGTTTGGGGTACAAGCGAAGTATGACAGCGAAAACATGACACAACTTATAGTACTTTATTGTACTCTAGTATTTTTATGTATAAGTACATTATTTAAATATTCCCATTTTTGTCTGTCATCCTTCATACAAGTACTGTAATATTATCTGACAGCTTGGATCGTTTCTGTTACTTTCCCCAATCCCTTAATTCTTCTATCACGACATACTTTCGGCATGACTCAGCCTACGTGGATTTACATTCCAAGCATAGTTCTTTTATTGGTTTTTTGATGGATGATGACAAATAGTAAACACAAGTGATTATTGTTGTAGTTCTGTTTTCTCCGATTACGATCTTAATACTGAGATTACACACTACCAAAAGGCTGTTTCGAACGGACGATATTTATCATAAATACGTTATCGAACGAACATCAACATGCTCATAATATCAATATCGTTCCAAGCCGTGAATAATTAAATCGTCGTCAGTAAAACAAAAAGAAAATACTGAAATAACAACGAGATTCTCAAGATAACGAGCGTATTTATTTGTAATTCTCTTATTCTGTCGTTTGTATCTTGTGGAAAGATCTTGCGCACGTCGAATTCTGCTCGCTATCTTTCGAATCGGTGAATATTTCGCATATTCAGCAAGTCATTAAGCTGTCAAAATATTGCGGATGATGGCTTTACCAAACTAGTCAAACAGACGAGGATCGCCTTTTTTTAAACTCTGTAATTCCCCAGAGCGCAATGGAAAATTTAAGAATTCATCTATTTACAGGCACTCGTTTGTCGACCTTTCTTAGTCAGTTTCGATCACGTCAAAGAATAAAAGTAAAACATCGTATGACAGGCAACGCGACCAAGTGTTTGTGTGCGCACGATAACAAATGTCGCGAGGTATAGAAGCATGGGTGTTTAGCATTACGGGTAATTTCTCAGTCGAACCCTCGTAAACTTTGCTGTATATTTTCGATTGCCAACCCTGATGATTAGTTTATGTCTGGACCGATCTGTCTCAACGAAATCCATAAGTCGTTGAGTGACGTATATGTGAACCATAGGAAAAAATTATGAAATATAATATAATATTCAAATTTTCAGTACTGTAGTTTTTCAACCACACTGGGTCAAATGCAGCATATGAGATAAAACTAACTTTTCCCACTACTGTACCGAGTCCTAGATCAAAGAGAGAGAGAGAGAGAGAGACAGAGGGGGAGGGAGGGAATGATTTCTTGTATCCATGCTCTCACAAACTAAGTACATTCTACCATTCGTATACAATTATCAAAAATTAAACTCTTATTTTTTTACATCAGTGCCCTCCGTGCGGGGTTCGAGGTACCGGTCAATGTTTCAGTTCTACTATGTGTTGCACCCCCGCTCTCGGTTGTGTTGTTGGTGAAAACCAGGTTACCGAACCCTGTCGATCGGAATCTCAGATTCCACTTGAGTGCGCGGCTGCCGGTCCGGTGTGTGTCCGCCCGGTAACCAGCAAGGGAATCTCCGGTGTGCAAGGAGTGTGTGCTGCCGATGGTTTATGCTGTAATGGTGGTACGATCAATTAATGATTATAGATAGAGTTGCTGTTAGTCACAATAATTGGCCTCCGACGTTTTAGTATAAGGGACATCTTTTTCGGAACCAAACTTATTTTTCTCGAAAAAATGCGGTTCATCATCCATTCAAGTTCTTTTTCCATTTGTCATGCAATTCCTATGCTGAGAGGTCCACGAACCGGAACTGTCCCGGGACCCCCTAGATCAAATTTGGCCCTGCTTACATATACTGTAACATAGTATAAATGTTCATTTTATACACTAGAGGGCTGCAGCTATCATCACGAATGTTCTCTGTCGGCAAAAGATCCATCCACTCTCATGCCCACTTCTGATGACGATTTCCAGTCGCTATTACTCGCTACGATGACGAATTTTAGAAAAAAGCCGAACTTTGGACACTACGTAGACAGATCAATAATGGAAGCCATAAAGGCATTGCGAAGATCGCAAGAGAATGACAAGATATCAAACCGAATTCATATAGTTGATAGCGATATGTACTGATGAAAGAATTTATCATAATTTAATATTTATTTACGAGATGTCCGTATTACAGAAATCTTTATAATTGCGTACAATATGATGTCATTTGCCGGTGTGACGTCAAAATACATGCTGATTTACCTGTTTTTCCTTTTTTATTTTCTTTATTTATGTTTCTGCACTTGAACTTGTTTTTTTCTGCACAGTATGCTGCTGTGGTGTCCGCTTTAAATATAGATCTATATCTTGAGTACATCGTTTGAGATGACGTAGTTATGTATTGTTTCGATGATGTGTCGAAAGTTAATTGAGTCAGGTGGCTAAAGTTAATCAGGACCAGTGCCGGTCTTGGGACAATGCAGAGTCTGTGCAAGAGTATACTGTACAGGCCCCCAAGGAACAAATTGTGCAATATTTCACCCAATACTTTTAAGTTTAGGCAAGACACGCCAGGTTTTCCCTTTACTGACACGTGTTTCCTCACTTCCATGAGACAAGTTGATAAACTTGAGTCTAGACTGATGGAAGCGAAAAACGCTTGGCGCGCGTTATGGACGCTTCCGTAATTTATTGATTTTTCCAATGATTCTTGGGAACATGAAAATATACCAAAGACAAATTTTGTCAGGTCCTCGCCACAAACCTCCTCTTATGATATCTATGGAGGAGTTAGGTGGACAGTAAATGATAAACTTTTTTGAGATCATATGCATTACTTTGTAAGCTATCCGCACATGAATTTTATTTCTCCGGGGTCGATCAAATCAGTTCGAGCTAACTTAGATTCCGAGCTATCCGACGTTAAGTACTAATATACAGTAGTTGTAATAATAAACCACCCTACAAATTCCGACAAACCTTATCTTATCTGTCGTCTTTTCAGCTCAAAAGGTTCATTTAAGAACGGGATGTGCATGGTTTTTTGCCACTGAAGAATATATTGATCTCGTTTATTTCTCTGGACGAGTGCAAAATTATTTTTATGCCGTTAGCCACGTTCTGCTCCATGTCATACATTGGCAACTAAGAAGGCTGAAAACCTAATTAAAATCGAATATAGTCTCCATGACGAGTATAATATGTTTGAAAGAACTCATTACTTATTGATACATCGGCAAAACATCGTTTGAATACAAAATATTCGTAGTCAAAGCTGAATCAGGCTCCAAAGCTTTTTATGTAGTAATATATCGATTGTTTTACTTGGTGTATAACTTTGTATGAACTTTGACCATAGTGTCGTTTTGGTACAGTAGCTCAATCAATAATTTAGCTAACAGTTCAAAAGTGGCAAGAAAATGTGACACAGGAGTAGTATGCAATTTTTTTTGGACAATTTGTATATCTAACTCGTGATACGTTTGGCATAGATAAGTTACATTTATCTCAGCTATGTCCAACCCGCGGCCCGCTCGAAGGTTTTGTGCGGCTCAATTGATCACTCAATTTTGTAAGAGCATACTGCGTCCTTGGCAATACGGCAGCAACATAAGCAAAGATACTGCGTTCATAATAGTCTTTTAATTTATAATTAAACTATTACCGAATTGACAATGTAAGATTTCATGCTAATTGTAATTTGTGCAAATTCGAAGCATTGAACTCAGATTATAGCTTTCTTATTTCGGTGCACACTTTTCCTGTTTACTTTAGGTGAGCAGATTATGTTACAGACAGAAGAGCATAATTCGTTTTTGCACTCGTGTTATTGTTCAATTTAGAAGCATACTATATACTGGATGTAACATATTCTAACACATTTTTTGAGCTGCGTATTTTGAACCTTTTTTTTCGACTTTTAATTTGCACTATATGCAATAACTGCTTGTTCGTCTCATTTGCAATTGCGTACATTTTGTGGTTGGGTGTACTTTAGGTGAGCAGATTGTGTAACAGACAGCACAGCATGATTCGTTTTTGCACTCGTGTTTTTGTTCAATTTAGGAGCATACTTTTTACTGGAATGAAGAGAATAGCTGTTATTGGCGCGGGTGCTGCAGGTAACCATTTGAATTTCCATACAGTATAACAATACGGATGCGATTGTAATTTGAGTAAGAGATATGGACCTGCAACAATATTGAATTCAATAGGGTTGTGTGCAGCAAGACATGCCAGCATTCAATCTGATATGATCCCAATTGTGTTTGAAAAATGCGATGAAATCGGCGGAATATGGAATTATACTGCGAATACGGAAAAAGATCGTAATGGTCTGGAAATTCACTCTGGTGTGTACAAAAATTTAATGTAAGTAAATTTGATTATTATGTGTACAGTGTTATTGAAAGTTTCAGTTAATAAGGAATAGTGAAATTTATTCAGATCAACTATACCAAAGGAATCCATGGCTTTTCCAGATTTTCCATATGAAGAAAATCTTCCCTCATTTCTGACACATGTGCAAGTTCAACAGTATCTTCTATCTTACTGCGACCATTTTAAACTTCGGAATTTCATACAAGTAATTTTTGAATCTTCCTATGTAATAGAACTGGTGAATTTCATTTCTAAAAAATAACTTTGGATCGCTGTCAGAGGATCACTGATCGTTGTAGGGGCGCCGTAATCTCAGTTAAGATATACAAAACAGAAAAAAAATGTTATCGGGTGGTCTAAGTCTAAGACTCTAAGTTACTTTTGAAATTGCTTTTTCCTCTATATCATAATTATACATTTAGTTTGAAACCATCGTGACTAACGTCAAACCAATTAAAGTTGGCTGCAAAGACAAATGGGAAATCAAGGTAAAAGATTTAAGAAACAACACATCTTGCACATTTTCCTTTGACGTTGTATTCATATGCAACGGGTGAGTTTTTCATTGCATTTCATGCATCCTTAACTCGCTAAATATAAGACTGTACAATGTTTACGATACCTCTAATTTAAATCAACGTTTTTCAGTCACTTTTCGAAACCGCACATACCCCATATACCTGGAATTGAAAATTTCAAAGGAACCGTCATACATAGTAAATTTTATCGAGATCCTGAAGACTTCACCGATAAAAAAATTGTTTTACTTGGCGCGAGGACTTCTGGTAAAGAATTATCACTAGATATCGCCAAATATGCCAAAACTGTCGTCCTATGTCATCGTGGTCCAAGAAATAAAAGCCTGTTACAAGAGAATGTATCACAGGTGTAGTATGTCATTTTTTGTACGATTTGTAAAACTTACTCCTGCGTTCCGTGGCATTGATGAGTTGAACGTTAATCTGAATAGCTGTTTTCAGGCGGTCTCAGTGTCCAGATTTAATGAAGATGGTAATACGGTGACGTTCGAGGATGGAACAGTGGCAGAATTGGATTCTTTCATATTTTGCACTGGTTACCAATACGATTTTCCATTTCTGGATCCATTGTGTGATATTGAAGTAGAGGATGGAAGAGTGAAATATCTGTATAAACACACGATCAATGCATCTCATCCGACTATGAGCTTCATCGGAATTGGTGACAGGATTTGTCCAAATCCTCAATTTCATTATCAGGTGTAAAAATAATTATATGTACTCTATAGCATTTAAAAATTTCTGTTTAGTATTAGTAAGGTACTTGATAGAATATTGGAGTTAATATGACCAGTAGTGCTAAGATCGTTAAATAATATCTGCATATTATACTGTAGTCAATCCTAATCCTGAAAAACATTCCAGGTTTTGTTCACATTTGCTATATTGAATTCTCCTTCAATCATTCCGTCTACGGAAGAAATGATTAAGGAAATCGAGAAGGAATTTATTGCCAAACTGGAAGAAGGATATCCGCACAGGTAATGTTGTTCATCCATCCATTCCAACCGCGAACGAATGATAATTTTTTACCATACAAGTTTTTTGTTATCTATTTATCATTATCACCATTTGCATAGTTGTATATTTTTCTGTGTAGAGCTGCACATGCTATGTTCACCCAGCAATGGGAATTGAACGATGAACTAGCAGATAGAGCAAAAGTTCCACGACTGAATAAACTTGTGGCTAACTTGTTCAATACTGCCATACAAAGAAGAAGAACAACACGTGACTATAGGAAAGATACGTATGTAGTATCTGGCGATGAATTCGAATTAATTCTTCATTCGTCATACTAGTACACCCAATGATTTATGATGATGATGTTAAGTAGTTTTACTTCATATCTTCGTATGTATATAGAGATCGACCTGTATTAAATTAAATTGATTAATCCCACCCATCTGTTATCTGATTATATTCGTCTTCGTCAAAATCATTGCATTTATAACATGCCTCGGATCACAAACGTATTTTACCGAGCGAGTGCATTGTTTTACTACTCGGCGCAGTTCGAATGTAGAAGTCTGGAACGTAGGAAGTTAGGGTCATACAAAGTACGTGGTACCACTGAGTTCATACGCTCTCTGTGCTCGGATCTAACGTATAGTGCGTATGCCTACGGCATGTCACAAAGCGTAAATTTTGAAGTAAGTATTCCGCGAAGAGAACAAATCGAAAATGGCATATGTATGAACTCAGTTCTTAATTCTTTTTCGAATCATATCATACTTTTTATTTCAAGATGACTGCATTGCCCTATTCAATCTGCGAATTGTGTAGTTATAAGAGGTTTACACTATCGTCTACCTCGTAAATATCCTATCTAGCTGTAGGTACTTCTCTTCATCTATTGCGCAATATCATGTTTGCAATCCAACAAACATTTTCAGTGCTGTAACTGCATTTCATCTCTTAATTGTGACTTTAATAAACTGAAGCATACTTGGAATGAGACGAATAGCTATCGTTGGTGCTGGAGCTGCAGGTAAACGTTTGTGCCGTGACTGATATAATATGTGAAATGGGAAATCAAGAATATGGGTGGAAGGTAAACGTTAAGAACACAGTTGTTATATAGTTGTAATATTGGTATAGCTGTTCCACGCAAGTAATATGGATACGAAATCCCCAAATTGTTTGATAATTAGTGCTCGTAGTAGTAAACTATATACGCTATTTACAAGTTCTTTAGTGTTTCTTTTCACCTGAGCAATGTCAAACACTGGAAAAGTGGGTCCTAAGGGGAGGTTGCAGGTTTGAACCTCGCCTGGAGCCACCTCCGTGTCCCTGAGCAGGATACTCACCTATCTCATAGTTGAACCAGGTGTATAAATAGGGTACCGGCAATGCGGGCACCATTGCAGTGATGAGGTGCATTTGAATGTGGCTGTAGTAACCACTTGGTTTCATCATAATCCTATCGATGAACGTAGTAATAGTTACTAGTTCCCGAATACTACTCGAGAGCTGCAAAAAGTTTTTAAAAAAAGATACTGGGCGTTCCGTTCATTAAATTATAAGGCTATACAGTATAGCTCTATTAAAAAGTAATAATAATACTAACCTATGAAGTGACCTGTATACTTACCTTATATAAGATTTGTATGGATGTTTCTTTTGTTGGTTTTTCTGGTACAGATTCAATACTGAATCAGACTAATGTAATTCATTATTTCAAAGGGTTGTGTGCTGCAAGACATGTCACTGTTCAGCAAGACATGGTACCTATTATATATGAACAAAGCAATGCAGTCGGCGGTGTTTGGAATTATACAGATAATATAGGGACAGATGAAAATGGATTGAAAATTCATTCTGCAATGTATAAGAATTTATTGTAAGTAATAATATTAAATCTTAAAATCACAAGTAACCTAGAATGACCATTGAAATTTTTAATTTAGAACAAATTTGCCAAAGGAAGTGATGGCGTTTCCAGATTTCCCTTTCAAGAAGATGCTCCCTTCATTTATGACTCATGAACAAGTTCAAGATTATCTTGAATCCTACTGTGACCATTTCAATCTTAGGCAATACATACAAGTAAGGGTCATCTCAGATTATTTTATTATTAAATGTCAAATAAATGAATAATTTAAGGATTTATTTTTAATTATCTCCAGCTGTGTTACCTACTAACGACCGAAATTTAATCGCTTTTTATTGCAGTTTGAAACTATTGTAACTTGCATTAAACCAATTAAAGTCCGCAATGGAACAAAGTGGGAAATCACTGTAAAAAATTTGAAAAACAAGATCGTTGATACCTCTCATTTCGATGCGGTATTCATATGTAATGGGTGAGTTACTCATAAAAAGTTTTCATACGATTTTCGGCATTACATCTTCCTTATTTATACTTCTATGTGATATGTTTTATTCAGTCATTATGTAGAGCCGCACATGCCTGATATTCCTGGAATAAGGAGTTTTGAAGGAACAGTAATGCACAGTCATTCATATCGACATCCAGAAGACTTTACTGGTAATAAGGTTGTTGTCCTTGGTGGAAGATCTTCGGGGCAAGACATCTCACTAGATGTCGCTAAGTTTGCAAGAAAGGTGATCGTGAGTCACCGGACTCCGAAGATAACTTGTCCCTTGCCTGAAAATGTGTCGCAGGTGAAAAAATAATTTTATTTAGATGTCTATAAATATTCAGATGTTTGTCATGGATATTACTGTGTTTGGTTTAGGCGGTTTCCGTGTCTAGATTTAATGAAGATGGTAATACGGTGACATTCGAGGATGGAACAATAGCAGAATTAGATTCTTTTATATTTTGCACTGGTTACCAATACGATTTTCCATTTCTGGATCCATTGTGCGATATTGAAGTAGAAGATAAAAGAGTGAAATATCTGTATAAACACACGATCAATGCATCTCATCCGACTATGAGCTTCATTGGAATCTGTTCCTGGATTTGTCCAAATCCTCAATTTCATTATCAGGCATATTATTTTTCCTTAAACTATTTGAATGCTGTAAGATTTTGGAGCAATCGAGGTTGAAACATTGTCTCCCAATTACTCATATTAGGTCTTGTTCACATTGGCCTTTTGGAACTCTTCCAGAATCCCTTGCAAAGAAGAAATGATGAAACATATTGAGGATGATTATAAGACAAGACTGGAAGAAGGAATGCCACACAGGTAGTAGTTACAGTGACTATTGATTACAACACTGACACTATCAAATTCCTTATATACCCAGTCTTCAATTATCCGACAACCCTGTTAGCCTGACGTTGCAGGGAGATTAATGATGATTAGTTTGAGTTAATGATGATTGGTGACCAGCTTGTGTATTTTTCAATTTAAGGGCAGCACATTCAATGGGGTCAAAGCAGTGGGATTTCAATGATGACTTGGCAGATTTAGCAAAAGTTCCCCGACTATCTAAGCTTGTTCCACAGCTTTACAGTCTTGTTGACAAAAACAGGAAAGAAATGCTGTGTGATTACAAGAAAAACTCAGTCATCTTATCTCATGATAAATTTATTTTAAGTGTTCCTTAATATGAATCACAACTGTAATTTGAAAATTATCTACAGCATGTTTTTCTACGTTCTACTTCAAATTTGCCAACTATGTAATTTGTTTGTGTAAAGTTATGCAATTTTCATGAGCAGTATTAAAATACAATGATGACAATCCAAATTTACCTTTAGTCGAAAGTTGAGAAACAGTAATAAATTTAGGTAATGTACTACTGGGTACCTCTTTTGTTTGTTTGATGTATCGGACTAATGCCGTAGTGTATATATCGTGACCTAAGCAGTCTTCCGTGGGAAATTGAAAAGGGAGTCTAGGTTGGTTTTGAAAGTTTAGAATCGAAATATTTCTAAAATCACTAAGATTCATCGTTTTCCTACAGTCGTGGAATTAAAAAGAAAGGAGAATAGAGTGTAGTGTGAATTACACATAAGTTAAAAAACGGCATTTATATATTCTTTAAGTCGATCACAAAATATTTTCATTTTTGTCACTCCATTGGACCCAACTCGACTCTCGTTGAATATTTTCATACGGTAGTTGGCGCTGCAGAGCAATCAGTAAACCAAAGTAATGTACGGAATTTTGATTTTTTCTTTTTTTTCAATATTGTGATTAATGTAATCAGCAGGCGTGAATCGAAGCGGTAGGTTGTCTCACTGGCAGTTTTAATTACGCGATTGTTAATTGTATATTATTATTAGCTGCAGTTCTATTTGCCTAAAGGATATCTAGATTTAAATAACAGGTAAGTAAACTCTAGGTGATCGTCATTACGATCAAGTTCGGCCTGGAACGCCTCTGCTATTGACACTGTTATAGTAAATTACTTCTGGGCTGTGCCTCACAATCTTTACAGTTCAATGTCAGGTCAGGTAATAGTTTCGACGTTTAACGAACGAGATTCATCTGAACATTGTCGTTATTTTAGGAGTAGTTGAGATTAGACCATAGCAGGTTTGTATCGCGTAAAGGGAGTAAGGTTATTGATTCGCAGAGGGAAATAGCAGTTTTTTTCCGTCAATACGGCGCCGCTTCTATACCAAGCTTCCTGTATTAAACGATGCCATATTACATTGGTATAACAATTTACTCTATTCTCGGTCTTCAAAGAGTTTGAGGTGACAGGAAATAATGTGGGAATAATTACAGTTGTTAGATTAAGTCATAATTTACAATTTTATATGTAGTTCATTTTCGCAGAAGGATTATGTCAATTTATCTGAGGCGCTATAAAATATACACAGCTCATTTCCTCTGACTGCATATAAGCAAGTATGTTATACACAAGTACAAGTACACAAACAGGTTTACTTCATATATTAATACATCGGCAAATAACCGATGCAGTTGCTTTAATTGTGCATTTTCCCAGGTTTTAATATACTCATATTTCCGTTAATACTCCAATGTGCTTTTCAACGCTCAGTTCATGTCGTATTTGCATTCATTTTAATCGTTCGTGTATGATACAATTCAGTGTAAATTAAACTTTAGATTCATGCATTGATAAAATTGAGTATAACTGCCAACAATAACAACTAGATTTCTACCATGCGTCATGTAGTAATGCTTTGTATGTATCATAAATTTTATTGTAAACCATAATAAGGAATTGCTGTCACCTAATGTTTAATTCTTGGACTTGTTTAAAGGTTCTTTTTGTATCAATTCTTAAATCTCATTACCCAACTCTAGCTTTGATATTACAGTAGATCTCGATAGTAATTTTTCATTTCACCATTGATACTGAAGATTTATGGATAAAGCTAAATCAAATGAGCTATTGATTTCTATGAAAAGCTCTCTATTTTTTTTCACAGCTGTTACTAGTTTTTGATATTTGTATCTTCTTTCGCATTAGTTATAGTCAAAAATGATCAAATTTCATCTTTGATCCCGCTCACTTTGATAAATCATTTGATCAATATCAATTAATCCTTTCAAGTATTATCACATCGCACTGCTACCTGGCAATATATTGAGTTACCAGGCTTGTATTTCCCTTACAAAAGTCAACCGCGACTTGTTTAGCTATACACACCGGCTGCATAGTTTATTAGGATCTTAGATGGACATAAACAAAAGAATTTCCAAATCCACATATTTCACTTATAGAGATAGAGGTTGACTTTAATATATAATCATTATAGGTAATCCCTGTGATATTTATGTTGCTTCCTGCTTTCTATGGACATTCCTTTTGAGGATAATGATATCTTTAAAGGACTTAAGCTAATATGATTTGGCAACCAGACATTTTGTCTGTCTTTTCATTGAAAATATACTTACTTTGTTTATATTCCCTAGTTTAAAAATACCAATATTCCCTTGAGATCTGATCCAATGACATCATTGTCCTTTTATAGCATGTTTTAATTATTAATTTCATAGGATGAAGGGCTTATAATTATGGATTCTACAACCGTAATTCATTAAACTAGTTCCTTTCTATAGCTTTGATAATAGATGGGTCGAAATATATCATTCCAAGGCTAACACACAAATCAAAAAGCTAGTTGGGAAATATGTAGTAGTATAAACTCTACTGCAGTCTTATGTCTTAATTCAATGTTGTGGCTTAGTTTTATAACAGACAAAGTTTACTTAAGGCACCGGAGGGAGTTGAAAATCCTCAGTATGTTTAAACTATCCCCGCTTACGTGTCAGAGCTTTATTTAATATTTGTATTGTTAAAGCAGCCAAACCTCTGTAACTCGAGAACTTTCATCAGATACCATTGATAAATTGTAACAATTGTTCTGTAACATTCATGAAAGATTATCCTGTTCATGACTTTAGACAGAACACTATAATTTTTGGCAGGAATGGTGTCTTACTACTGTATATAGTTGCTTGGCTCACGGTTCAAAATATATGGATCGTTATATCTTGAATTTTGAACTGAGGCGCTACCTGTAATTGAATCTGATACTTGAAATTCCCTAACGAAAACGCAAAAACGGTAATCAGCTGGACCCTGGAGAGCGGAAATCCTTAGCATTTGCTACTCTTGCTACTATGTTATTCCGGCTATTCTCCCTTCCGACTTTGGGTAATTTCTGGATTTTTTAATATTGGTAGCCTACATAAGATACTTTAATTGTAACTGGATATCTTCTATCATTACCTTTATTGTTAGGAGAATGGGAAATATCAATTTTCTGCATCAATAGTTATGTTACATGATCGGACTCTCACTGTGGAACTTTACACCGCAGTAACTTTGTACTCTTGCTTTCAGATACTTCCAGTAGTTTTATCCGATTGATTTTCTATCTCTTGACAGTTGGCTGAATTAATTACGTATAAACGATAATTACAGGAAATTCGATCAATTGATTGTTGTTAGAATAATGCTGTTTGTGTTGGAAGGCACTTGAATCTGAAGGATTATCTATCCTTGGGATATAGTTCGGAAAAATGACTTCAAAAAAGGAAAAGCACCCCCTGGTTGAATGTGACAATCGTATTAAAGGTATGATATATTGGTTTGGTTTGTATTGAAATTGAGTTAAACTTGACATAAGGTCCCATGTTCAGTGTTAGTTGTGCAAAATTGAGTTGGACGTGATGTATTTATACTTAGCAGTATACCAGTATTTCATCACATAGTATTCGCTAACGAATGGCCAAGTGAACACAGGATAAACTGCGTCATTCTATCCCGATGTATTGATCAAATACTTCCTGTTCTGTTGCTTAGTTCCTTAGTCGCTGGAACTGGTCCAGATAACTTTACTAGAAATTC
Source organism: Halocynthia roretzi (assembly GCA_013436055.1). Classification (NCBI taxonomy): domain Eukaryota; kingdom Metazoa; phylum Chordata; class Ascidiacea; order Stolidobranchia; family Pyuridae; genus Halocynthia; species Halocynthia roretzi. The sequence goes on along the minus strand of QRAM01000090.1, from coordinate 53,279 downwards.
CTAATTTAAACACCGCATAATAATTACTACGACTTTTCATTCCGTACTATATTCAAATATTGAAGAGTTGCCGCTCAATTTTAGATATCGTGACTGAGTTGCGCGTGATGCCACACGTTCATCACCGCTCAAATCCCATAAGTAGAGTGTTGAGAACCTTTGAGTTTACGATGTATAACTTACAAGTGCTGTAATCGTGGTTGTAAAACTCTAGTTAAACTTATTTCAACATTTTGACAACTATTGATTTTTCTCTCATTATACGGCTTGTTAGCATTGCTATCCATTGTAAAAGGCAACTTCAGAGGTCTTTCACCCTTGAGAGATTTTAAGTCCTTTAAGGTGCTTAGTCTAGAGAAGCAATTTGCACAAGTTAGGAATTAATGACACATTTGTACTTTAATTCCAACTTAGCTGTGCTCTATCTTTTGACATGACTGAGATTCTCTGACATTGGTCGCTTTTTCATGTGAATATTTGGAGGAGATATGTGATTGGAATGTACTTTGCAAGTACAAGTATGTACATTTATCCACAGATTGATCTAACCACTGGTTGAAAATGTAAATTTTCCTCAGAAATAGAAATGAAATCAGGTCATATAACTGCATATCAACTTATTTTTCAACGGTTCACTATTTAACTCGATTGTATCGAGTTATACAAACCATGTACTGTGTTAGTATTCTCAATATATAGCACTATTTCACTGATCACTTCATGATCACTTCATGATCATACATGTAAAACTTACTGTGTTTTATGATACTAGTATAAACTGAACAGGAAGCCATCAAAAAACCAACTGGTCATGCATGCTTTGTATTAGAAAATGACCTCATTATCCCATGACTAATTTCAGTAAATTTTGTGTTGCTTTTGTATGATAGAAATATTTTATGCTTTTTTCACGCATTACATTATGAGTTTGAATTGAAGATTGAGATGAAATTGAAGCCTGTATTCCCACAACTCCAAATTTTGAACCTCAGTCGTTTGAATTCCTGTAACATAGCAGTATATTGAAAGAGAAAGGTTTATTACACAACAGTCAATAGTATATGACAAATTCTAGTAATAATAAGTGTCAGTAAGTGCACTCAAATGTTCAATCCCAGTTTCAATCTTCATGTAGACAATTTGTACAATGCGTACCACTCCATTTAACTCGTTGGTAGATTAATCTGCGTTTGATTCCCTTGCACAGAAATCCGCTTGCAGCTTAGTGAACAGCTGAAATGTCTGGATCAACATACAGAATCCAGGGTTGCCCTGCTCAATGACATCCAGGATTTCATGAAAAGGAAAGCGGAGATTGACACTGATTATGCTCGAAAAGTCGAAGTGTTAACTGAGAAATATTTATCAAAACAGAGAAATTTATATGCTATGAAGTAAGTCTAGACTCTAGACGATCATGTGTAATTCCCCTTGTTGTGCTGAAGGCTCTCTTTCTGCATAGAAATTCCATTTGTTTTGTTGCCTCGTTTACTATATGCTATACTATGATTTCGTTGTATGGTATTGCAGGAAAGAGCAACCAGATCTCGAACTGCAATCTCCTGTCAAATGTTGGTTCCAAATGTTAGAACATTGCCAACGTGCCGGCAAGGACCATACAGTTATGGCAACTATCTATTTGACTCATTTGGTTCCACATTTGCAAATGATATCCGACGATGTAGTTAGGATTCATAAGAGGGTGAGTGTTTTGCACTAATCTGACTAGATTTCATAATAATTATTATTTTTGATATGCCGGTAGTTGTAACAATAATTAGAAATTCAGTATTAATTTGAAGCATATACCTTCTGTTTATGGCTAACTAGTAAAATATCTAATGTCTTCCTACATAGATACATGGGTTGTGAAAATTTATTAGTACAGACTAGCAAAGCCAGCAAACGTTGTTTGCTAGAACCATTCTGTATAAATTATTTAGATTGAAATCTTGTCCTTATCCATCTCTGTCTTTTAATCTAGCACGTTCTGATATAAAACACTTAAAACACTTTTGTATGTAAGCATTTTACAGTCATCTGTAATCATATACCGGTAATTTTAAATAATGTTTATACGCCAAACATATGGTTCATTCAAACTATTAATAAGGCAATAAATATGGAATGCCAAAGAGAAGACATTGTTTGTTTGTTTGAATGAATGATTCATTGACCTTTCTGCTCATTGATAAAGTTGGTTTGTTTGCACAGAGATATAAACACTGCACTTTACTTTGGCATATATCCTCTCTCTGAAGGTATTTGGAAGGCCCAAGAGTACTCATGGCCAAACCACTGTAATGTAATGCAATATGCATGAGAAGGCTAGATTGATTTTATCTTGGATTAGGCCTTACAGTTACATTTTAAACATTGAAAAGTATGAAGCAAGGGTTCAAATTTCTGCATCATTCTGAATCATATCACGCTGACTATACTTAAAAAAAATCAAAATAAAACTTAATTATTTGCGCATTTATTATAAAATTACTTTTCTATCACTTGCACGAAAGGGTAAATTCAATGATGTGGCTAGCATACTAAAAAGTTTGCCACTGTACATAACATTTTCCTTTTAATAATAGTAATGTTTTTTTTGCAGACTCATGACATAAATGTGAACAATCAAGAAAACTTGATGAAAGACATGAGAAAACTGTATCAATCGATGCAGACCTATCAGCAATATTTCACAGAATGCGTCCAAGCTGAAAATAAGCTGAGACAGGTGGAGAAACAGGTAATTAAATGTCATTGAAGTACGACAATGACAATGGTAATAAATCTTTTTACGTCATGCTGTAGCAGCGACCCTATTGGATTTGAATCACTAGTTTCGTTTTATGTCATGTATAAAATTGTTGGCCAATATGTTGTACATTGTATTTCCTGCATTGTGTGGGCCAAATTACTATGACTGTGAAATTCCCTAAGTGACTCAACTGCTGTTCTGCCCCCTCATCCTTGTAGAACACAATATGATTTACAAGCAAGTAGAAGTAGTAATATTTTGCTTTGTATATTTGTATATTCCTTTGTTTAATTAATGTCTGAATGTGTGTGATTACTTCACCTATGTAGTTCTGAAAAAATGTCTTTATTATAGAGTGTTTATTATAGAGTATTACCTAAACAAGTAAATTTGACAAATTTTCAGACATACAGCTGAACATTCAAGTTTTTCTTTGATTATGATCTTTTATGAATTTTTGAAAAAACAATGTGTTCTTCGAAACCTGAGCAACACTGAAACTTCAATGAAATTATCAATTCATAAAGGGTTGTCACATAAATCCCAATTTTAATTATTTTGTTAGTTCGAAAAGAGAGCAGAGAAAAACACTGATTCACCGAAGGTAGATTCCAAAGCGAAACGTTCTGCCTCTTTCAGAAAATTAGAGAAGCTGAAAGAAAAGGTTTGGTTTGTTGTTTTTGTTTGGTTATCTTTATAAATAGCACCTGTGTACAGTTACTTGTTTTACTTCCTTTTTGCCTTGCAGAAATTCAAAATTAGTTTGATCAAAATTACAACTTTCGTCTGCGTGCTATGTCCACCACCTACCGTAATCATTACTTTTCATAATGAACACTATAATTTAAATTTTTTTATTTAACGCCAAATTCCTATATCTATCTCAAAACAATGACAGAAATGCGGTTGGTGATTATGTTCGGTAGATAATTGTGGTATGAGGAAGGTTTGCCTTGAATAAAATATTTTTTATTATTATCATCAGTATTTCTTAAAATAATTGCATTCTATTATTTAATTATTTAATCTGGGCTCTAAGCCCAAGGTTGTCATTGTAATTCTTGAAATATTGATTTCGAAAGATTGTTGTTAGCTTTGTACTGACCGTGATTTTCTTTCTCGCGTAGAGGATGCAGAAATTCTCAGAAAATAAACTCAAATCAATCAAAGCAAGAAATGAATATATAATGCAGTTGGATGCCACCAACACAACCATAGATAAATACTATAACGGTGATCTCTCGGCTGTGCTTGATGTAAGTGCTATTGTGTTCAACATTAAACTGTATACTAGACAAATCATATATAGTTTGATTTGAACTTACAGAGTAAATGTTCTATTGTGCAGGCAATGAGTATCTGTTACCATTCATCGCTCAGAAAAACATGGCAGACTCATGATAAAGTTGAAGTGTGTGCAAAAGAGGCGAGAATGCAGTCGCTCGCTATGCTTAGGAAAATGGTTCAATCTATCGATTCTAATAACGATAAAGTTAGGTAGGTATTTTGTAATTATATTAGATAGTGTTAAATGAATATATTCAAAATCATTGCTCTTCATTCACAGGCGTATGAAGCCTGATGCATATTCACTTAGTGTTGCAATACAAAAATTTTGAAATATCCTTAGTGATTAAATGAGCCAGCCTGTCTGGCCACTCCTTTACTCTGTAGTTATTGAGTTCCATCCATTCTGTTGATTTATTGATATTGTAAATTATCATGCTTGGTTTGAGGATTATTGTCTCTACAACACATATCACAAATATCAGCCAATAAATCTCCCAACTAAGAATAACCTTGGGACCTTTATTGGACTGGAGCAGCACTTTTTACAATTGCAGTACAGTACTTAACCTTAACTCCAACAGGCTGCCAAAAAAATTTTCAATCAGAATTTAGGTTGAGTGAAGTTATTCAACACAAAAATCAATAAAAAGGAATGAAATAATAATATACTACTGAAATGTTAATATACTACTATATATATACTACTGAATTACATGAGAAAATCAGATTTGCAAA
>QRAM01000090.1:0-48171 GCA_013436055.1 Halocynthia roretzi | reverse complement strand
TACTGACCGTGATTTTCTTTCTCGCGTAGAGGATGCAGAAATTCTCAGAAAATAAACTCAAATCAATCAAAGCAAGAAATGAATATATAATGCAGTTGGATGCCACCAACACAACCATAGATAAATACTATAACGGTGATCTCTCGGCTGTGCTTGATGTAAGTGCTATTGTGTTCAACATTAAACTGTATACTAGACAAATCATATATAGTTTGATTTGAACTTACAGAGTAAATGTTCTATTGTGCAGGCAATGAGTATCTGTTACCATTCATCGCTCAGAAAAACATGGCAGACTCATGATAAAGTTGAAGTGTGTGCAAAAGAGGCGAGAATGCAGTCGCTCGCTATGCTTAGGAAAATGGTTCAATCTATCGATTCTAATAACGATAAAGTTAGGTAGGTATTTTGTAATTATATTAGATAGTGTTAAATGAATACACTCCTTTACTCTGTAGTTATTGAGTTCCATCCATTCTGTTGATTTATTGATATTGTAAATTATCATGCTTGGTTTGAGGATTATTGTCTCTACAACACATATCACAAATATCAGCCAATAAATCTCCCAACTAAGAATAACCTTGGGACCTTTATTGGACTGGAGCAGCACTTTTTACAATTGCAGTACAGTACTTAACCTTAACTCCAACAGGCTGCCAAAAAAATTTTCAATCAGAATTTAGGTTGAGTGAAGTTATTCAACACAAAAATCAATAAAAAGGAATGAAATAATAATATACTACTGAAATGTTAATATACTACTATATATATACTACTGAATTACATGAGAAAATCAGATTTGCAAAGTAGAAGTAAAGCACACAATCAAGTTAATTTGAAAGAAAATATCAGAATGGAAGTAATTTTAGGAATTTTGTTTCAGGGTTATAATAATTAGATTTGATATGCCGGTAGTCTGCCAAATGTTTAGGACTTTACCTCATACGTATATAAGTAGAGGCGTATCCCAGAATTTTAAGTTAAGAATTATGTGGTCACCTTTTATGCTAGGTCTCAACATTTCTACCCAGTACTTGCATACTTCATAACTCGTTATAAACATGACATAGCCTCTTGAAAACATGTAGTATGTATTAGTTATACTACTTGACACTTTGTAGAGGGTTTTCATTTCCTTATACTGCTAATATTACTCATGGGATGCCTTCAAAGCTATGATGTGTATGCTATAACGATATTTCCTCCTTATGGTTTACAGGAAGTTGTGTTGTGGTTATGAATTACCTAACATAATGAATCGTTAATTCCTGCTGTATGTGCATAAAACTTTTTTTACCCCATATCGAAACTGGAAAATTCCAAGTGTATCCTTGCATAGACATTACTGATATCATAAAGCAAATACTTGATTATTTTGTGATTAGATTTTAAATCGCTTTTGATTATTATTTGCATAATTAAGGATTTCTACTAACTATTAGAATATACATCTGAAATTGTAATTTGGAATTGTATTTCCAGATTCCTTGAGTTCAATTCAAATCAATTTTCTGCTCCTCCACCTTTCATATTTTCTTCACACGACGGTGACCAAGTCTGCGATGTGACGCTGACCCAGTCGCAGCTTCAGAGGGAAGCTGATAAAAGATACCAAGAACTTGAGAAAACAATCAGTCAAATGATTACATATGATGAAGAGGTATTCAGTATTATCACTATTTATAACTTTATTGTTTACATATTCAGTATTAGTGCCGGAGTTTACCCTGAATAAGATTTAACAAAAAAAATGTTCATTGTTATTATATTTGAGTTTGTTTTTCATTCATCCAAAATATAAACAAACCACAGCGAATTTACTGTAAATATTCCTCAAATCAAATCACAAATGGACAATGAAACATCGGATATTCATCCTTCCGATAATTTATAATAGAAGCAGCTGTTAATCATTTTGCGTTTATAAGCTCATCGACATATATTTGTAGATAAACTTTACTCAAACCCTATCGCCCAAGGTTTATTTTCGGAAACTCCGTTAAGTAAAAGTATTTAAAAGAAGTTTGATAACACCAACCCCTGTTGTCTCCTAACAGTTGAAAAAAACATTAAATGCTACGGTGAATTCAATAACTGAACAAGCGGATCAATTAAAACATGACCTCGAGAGTGCATTCATCCCGGATTCCACAAGGGTAGGAGGTGGCCCTTCCTCTCCGACCTACCCTCACCCCATCGAACCATTTATGACCAAAGAAACAATGAAAATTCGAGATAAACTACAAGATTTGCAGATGTATTATTTACAGGTATCCTTTTTCATTGTTCTTTTTATTTGCCTAAATTTACACAATGATATTAATGTTTTATTCTCATATCATATCATATAGTCATGTATGTTAGAATTACTAACATACAAATGTTCTACATATTTTTTCTACCCAATTCCTGTGGCTGCTGTCTGTCGTGTAACAGGAAGTCACTAATCAATACCTTCATTTAGAAATTTGAGGATTATCTTGAGAAAAGCAGCCAACTGAAAAAACTGAAAGTAAAGCATGACAAATTGAAGCATGCACTGGGAGAAGGTATTTAATCATGGTAAACTCTGTCTTTGAGATCAACATGGCTTATCTTTGTCAATATTATTCCAGGAGTTGCTGTCGGTATGGATGGCACCAACACAATCAGCAGGTATGTCATTAACCCTTATGACTAAATACTATCTGTGTTCGATATAGTTGTTGTGTTATAATATCCTCTCTGAGGGTTAAATCTTTGCGCAACATATGTAGTGTCCGGAAGAGTGCTGTACGTGATATGTGCGTACTGCTCAGTCAATTCTTAAATACAAATGTTTAAAATAAGGAATGGAACCGAGCTTGCAAAGAGAAAAGCTTTCCATTTTATTCTGTTAACATCGCAGAGTTATTACTGTATATTTAGGCCCATCAGTTTGTAATTACTGTAAGCTCTTAGGTGAAAAAGTAAATGTTCGATTGATATTACTAAGATTTACACAATATGCAATTAAAATTCTCATAAAGAGTATGATTGTAAGTCTGGGTCTACAATTTCCTTTAGACATTTTCTTGATAGTTTTTGTAAGTCACAGCCCCATTCAATTACCTCTCAACGTCCCCTCGAAATGAATGATTTGGTTAAACAAGATTTGGAATCATACGACACAAGCAGTACTGTCCAGTAGAAAGCTTTAAGGTCGTAATCCTCATCAAAACTAAACTTAGCGAGGAGTTATAGTAGTCATTATGTATCGCCCAATTTAAGGGCGCTTTCGGTTAATTATTGACACGCAACCGAGTCTCGAAGATCACCAAGTTGTCCTAAATAAGCAGATTACTTTGCCTTATCAACGTAAATCTGTTTCTTATTTGCTGACTTGTCAAAATTGTTCTGGAATATTTGGTTGTGTAAATCAATTGCTTTATGAAGACAGAGCTACTTAATCAAACACACCTGTAAGGTCAGAACATCCTCAATACAACAACTGTTATTCCTTATGTAATGCATAATTAATGTCCTAGGAGTTGATTTGACGATGCATGTTAATAACAAAAGTTTGTGTTTGAAAGTCCAATAACAGCACTTGCATTTCTTTCTGATGAATCTATTGATCAGGTACAGATTACCCCGAGTACCCAATAAACAAAAAACTAACGGCGGGAAACGCGTCTCACGATTCTCCATGGCGACAGCTCACCAGAAAGTTAAAAGTCACTTTAGCAGCGATATGAAGGCTTATTTAGAGGTATCAATGGCGTGGTTGGCGGCCGACATAAGTAATTTCTGCGAAAGGAATATAATAACTAGATATCGCTCTTAACAGTATTAATTTGTATATAGTTGAACTGTAAAATTCTTTCATTCCAGAAATTACTTTTAACAGTTCTGAAATTGTATCTTTTGCATAAACTTATGAACTGGGCCGTCGACTTGCCTTATATATTTTCCTTTCTTGTTTTAATTTGTTTTTTATTGTCTATTGTTCAAATAAGACCAAAACACTCACACAGAAAAATCCAGGTAAGTTTTTGTGGACTGCTGTATCCAAGAACAATAATACAGTAATTGCTTGTTCACATAACATAGCATCAGATCTAACTTGAATGAATTGAACAATATAGAGGTGGAATGCATACATGATCGAGAATGCTTGGTATAGCAGAGCTATTGTAACTATTGCTTATCAGACTATTCGGTTAGTTACATTGCATATATAATTGATACCAGTTACTTCCGCCGTCACTAAACATTAACTATACAATTCACTTTACATATTCTCTTGCATTCACATCATCATTAAGGACACAAATGAAATTTATAATATTGCACTGAACATAGAAGGTGATATTTATATTGGTTCCATATAGCTCTGCTATGCTTTAAATCAATTGTAATGTAATAGGAATGATCACTCATGCATTGTGGTCAACCTGTTTTGAAAGAAATATGCATGTATTCTATTCATTCTAAATAAATAGGAATGTGTTCTGTGGTTATTATATTTTCGAAAATTTTTTCTTTTCTCTTTCCTCTTATAAAAAGCATAACCTATCCGAAACACCAAGTTTCTTCTGCATTACCATTCTATATAGGGACCTTTTTTCTCTTTCTCAACTTCTCATTGCTAGCACTCAGTCTGCATTCCTTTATTATTGGTAAATTATTGATTTGAAGTTTTTGCTTTACCAGTTATCTGGTATATTCTAGGATAAGTGACATTTATTAACTAATGGTACTTGAACCTAAGTTACTTCTTGACATGATATTTCATCAAGTACTTATGCCTGGTGTTAAATACAGCATTCCTTGCTTTCGATATCAGTGTGGAATGATAATCGTTTTAGTATAACTAAGTATTCTGTTATTTAAAGATTGTACCCATTGTTGAATCTTTAAAGTTGAACTGTTTTGGCAGTTAATACCCTTTATTGTAGTCCAGAAGAATCTTTGCTGTAGTTTGGTATTGCATTCTTGGGAATCAATGCAAAGATATGTATGTATGGCTCGTTTTATCAACCTATATGTTTCAATATGAAATATGATGAATATCTGTTTTAAATATAAAATTATTCAAAGTTTTTTTATGCAATTATAGGAAACTGGATGCAGCATTCCTCCAGTGGTTGAAAGCTGTATTCGTGTCATCAACCTCTATGGAATGCATCATCAGGGTATATTCAGGGTTCCTGGGTCTCATCAGGTAAGTTTCTTCTTAAATATAACATTTGACTTTGGTATTTATATATTTAGTTCACAATTTTGAATTCTTTCATTAATGTGAAAAAAAAATGTGTGACTTCATATATTTCATATTCCATAATTTATATTGTTTCATTGCCTATTCAGGATATCACAGAAATGAAAGCACAGTTCGACAAAGGAGACGATCCAATATCAGAGGAAGGAGATGAGGTTGACATTAATTCGGTTTCTGGCTTGTTGAAACTTTATTTCCGTCAGCTGGAAGGAAAATTGTTCCCTAACTATGTTGTTGATGACTTGCTGCAAAGCGTCAGTAAGTGAATTACAATACAATGATGAATGTCACAACTATTGTACTTAAAAATAGATTTATATTTTCCCTTTGATTTTCATGATTATCTCTATTTAGGATTGATCTGCTTTTTAATCTAAAGCTTGTGATGTTTGAATGAGTCCTAAGGTTTAGTAAACCACTGTGGATAGCCACTTTTGACACACCGTATATATATATATAGATGTTCAAGAAATCGCAAAGGAAATAACTAAGCAACAATTAAAAAGTAGTTATAAACTGTATGAATGAACTATATTGTGATTGAAATTGCTGTTGGGCTTGTCAACTCAAAGCTTATTGCTTAATAGCTCCAGTGAGACAATAAAGCAGTATACCATATATAATGTATCAGTATTTATGAGTGTTTTGAAAGTATAATTACCAGCTAATCAAATTATGCATTACTTCTGTTGTCAGCATAATGACCTAATAAACACAGAGACGCCTGCTATCTATCTTGGGAGAGACTGTTATGTATCTGGCTATGACATAAGTCAGACCTTGTAAAACCCTCAATGGGTATTTTTCAAGTTTACTACCTGTTATCTAGCAAGTGAAGTTCTAAAGTTTCATAACACTGGTCGTATCAATGACTTCTGTTGCATGCCCAGTCAGCCCAGCATATTTACGTTCAAAATCATGCTGTGGCCATTGTGTCGACTGATCGAAGTATCGCAACTGCTCGCAACGGTCATCTGTCTTTTCCCTAATCCAATTTGGCTAATCTAATTTTAGCCGATAATAGCATAAGCCACATCAACATGAAGGAATTTGCCGATAAATTATTGTATAAAGTTTGATATATATCAAGAACATTTTGATGTTCAAGAATATTGTATTACAAAAGAATGTCATTGTTGTTCTGCAGTCTGGGCGATGTTATCAATAACCAGTTTTGATTCCCCTGTCCTTTTATAATATCAGTCTCAGTTAAACAACTGGTCTTTAATATCTTCATACACAGTACATGAAGGGATCTCTTCAATATTAGCATGGAAACTATTAGTAGTTCATAGATCAAATGAAATCTATCATAATGCTTTATAGATTATGGTACATTAGCGAAAGGACATTAGTATCCATTCATGAATACAGTTATATGTATACATGGCATGAGTCGTAACTGTTATGTCATGACACAATAATGCAGGTGTCTTAGTTTTAAGTATTTCATGTAAATACATGCATTAACATGACAATAATTATAACTATTTTTCAGATATTCAAGATTCAGAAAAAAGAGTTGAATGTATCAGAAGAACGTTACTCAACATTCCGGAATCTGTTCTTGTTGTGATGCGATATCTTTTTGCTTTTCTCAACCAGTAAGTCTCTATTCTCTGACTAACTATTGAATATGTACTCAACTTCATCATTAATCTTCATCATTAATTGTTACTTGGTTACTGAGATGTAGATGATGAGTAGAAATAATATTATAGGGTGGTTTGATGATAAATAGACAAATTACCGTCTTGTTTTCCTTTGCTTTATGTGCCGCCAAATTTTTGTCATTCTTTTGGTTATTTCTCTATTATTTGATGCTTATAAACGCAATGAGATGAAGGAACTAAATAGTTAGTGAATCCTTGTAAATGGAGGAACTGGTTACATGGGAAAGTCCATTGCAGTCGTTGGCAGACTTTACCTGGCAAGGTTGGGTGATTCTAATGTTCATTATGAATTATAAGTTTATAAAAATCATTTTCAAATGCAAAGTGCCAAAGCTACTCTAAATAGTATATATTAGCGACATTGACGTGATATTTGAATGTTATTGGCACACTGGCAAAACCATTCGTGTAGCGAGAATGACGTCAAATTACGATTTATGTTTACCGATTGCATCCTCTATTGATCGTTATTTGTTGTGTTTTAATTCCGGTTCAACAGCTACAAATCCTTCTGCGGTTAATACTTTTCAAACCGGTGAGGTCACTTTCTAAAAGAGAAAAATATTTGTAATTCATCAGCAGGGTATTTCCTAATGCGTGAATTAGGCGGTTGTGCCAAGTGTGATATTCTAAGTAATATATCACTCACATTGTTATTTCTGAATCTTAAAGCACTGGGGGAGATCGATTAGGCAATATGCAGTGTGATGTTTCGTGATCTCTGTGTAAAACAAATATATAATGATATGAGTGTGACTCAATGTACGGTAATGAACAGCAGTATCTAAACCAACAATGATACAATTGGTAGAAATGGGAAAGGTCAATGCATAATGGTAATGCATATTATGACCATTATGTTATACAATTATATGTGTCAATAGAAATACAAAATTGGTATATTAACTTATTAATGTTCAATTGCAGTTTGTCACAACACAATGATGAAAATATGATGGACGCCTACAATCTAGCTGTATGCTTTGGTCCAACATTACTGCAAGTTCCGGATTCCTATGACCAAGTGTCCTGTCAAGCGAACATAAATGAAATTATAAAGGTTAACCCATTTAATAATACTACAGGTAGACAATCTCTCATCATAGAAACTATTGCAACTGGACATATTTCGGTTTTCGAAATGGTCATTCGTCATTGATATGTGTATATACTGCATATCACAATCCTATCTCAAGATATATTTTATGATTGAAAATGCTATGTAACTTCATTATAACACGCTCTGATTTAACATGAATGGGTCATTGGACTAGTTAAACACTAGAATACCCCGATTTAATGATTTCACAATAACATTTTATCGATCTCAACGATCCTGTTGCAACAAAGTTATGAACAAAGATATTTACTGTATGTTTCTTGCAGACAATCATCATGTACCATGACGACATATTCCCAGATTCCTTGGATGGACCAAAATATGAGAAGCTTATGGCTTCAGAGGAATTTGTTGGCAACGAATCCGCATCTTCCGTTATTGCCGAGTCATCTGTTTCCAATGATGATGATGGAGATAAGTTATCAGAGGAGCAGCACAGCACATCAGCTCCATCTAGTGTCAGTGATGATGGTTGGTATTTAATCAATTGTTGGCCAAATGCTTTTCTTTTCTTCATTCTTATCTTGTGAATCACACTTGCTACAGAGCTTTTATATGAAGCCATTGCCAGATACGAATATAAAGGTCGCTCTAGTCGCGAATTATCATTCCGAAAAGGTGACATCCTCGCTCTGTACAGACGGGCTTCTGAGGATTGGTGGGAAGGCACCTTCAATGGAAAGGACGGCTTGATCCCACACACATATATAACAGTGCAAGAAATGTATGTATTAACACTTTATATGAATATTGTGCCTGAACCACAGCTTGTGGACAACATTTACCATCTTATATGAGACTCGTGGAAACATTCAACAGTTTGGCTAAGCCATTTGTGTGTAGTATTAATATTAACCTGAGAGTAAATATGATTCCATATTCATAAATTTCCCACATGAATATTTAGTATAGCTTCCTTTTAATAGTCTCATCAACGATCTACTTTCTGTTGGCTCATAAATTTACTTTACTTTTCAACAACAAACAGTGACGATTTTTCTGATGTCTTATCAAGCCGAACGGAATCCGAGTTGAGTTTAGATAGTAGTGGCAATCCACAATCACCACATAAGGTAGATCCTTATCTTCCACAAGGAAATAGGTAAGTGCTATATATGTGTATGGATAGTTCTCACTATCTGTTCAACTGAAGTAGGAAGTACATGTGACTAAGCATCTAAATAGAATTATTAGAACCAAGTGAACTGAACCCAGAATGAATAGAATCCAATAATAAATAAGTTAATGTCATATTCGAATTATGATTGCATGCTGATAACTGGATAACTCATTTTTTACATAATCATTAACATTGACAAGGAGAGCCAGCGCAGAGAACTTGAATGCTCATTCGGATTCAAGTAGAATGGCGATGAAATCAAAATCTTTAGACAGACATAATAACGTTCATGAATATATCATGCAGAAGAATAAATCTGGGCAAAAGCTTCCAAGGAAAGGTAAGAATATGATTTTCTGATGTTTTTTTTCTGGCCCACGAAAAAATATGTAAATGGATGTGGCTTGAAAACTAAAAAATTTGGAGACATAAATAATTATAATTTATTTTATACAGCACGAGGTTCTTCTGACGCTGGACCTTCGATCGCTCTCAAGTCTTCGAGCTCTTTCAGAGAAACTACTAACGATGATTCGGATGGAGACAGTGCTCGTCCCACTGTCGCAGAGAGAGTAGCCATGTTCAAACGAAGTACCAGTAATACTGCTGGGATTGACCCAGGGACAATCCAGGTGGGAGATTTATATTGAAAATTAATTACATTTTTAGATGATTTTGCTTCTATCTATATACCTACTAATCAATTTTATTTCCGGGGAGTAATAGGCAGTTTTAAAGGAAACTTTCATCGAAGCCGCAAGAAGGGGAAAGGTTATCATCTAGATTTGCATAGCTTTCATTTTTTTTATTTTTGGGATGACGTCCAAAATTTAACCGTCATGCGATTAATTGAAGAATGACTGCTTTCAATTATATTTCAAATGTGACATTAAATTGTTGAGGTTGTGCATCATGCAATTGCGGAATGTGGTCATTAATTCAGTAATGGATCCTTGCATGCAAAAGTAAATTTCTGTCTGCAGTGTATGAGTATGTGAATGCCTGATACCAAGTAACCTTGCCATTTTTTTGTGTATATTGGGATGTGCATTCAATCTTATAGGACATTGAATGCAAATTATTAGTTGATTGGTGCATATTCAGTGCAAGGTTATCATCCAGTATTAAGCTTGTGTGACGCCTGAAGCAGTGTGTCATTTCAATTTGTCATTTACATTGAAAGAAATGAGAATTTTTTCATCTTCAGCCAAAAAACTACGGAACATTACCACGTATTCGGCTGGAAACGGGATATTGCTCAGTAAGAAATGTGATGTCAATGTCTTTAAGTTCCATAAATCATCTGCACTTTCTGGTTTAATTCCAGTTTATCAATTGTTACCAGTCAGGACGATATCTGTATTCTCTTAGTTTACCCTTGAAAAATACTATTTATTCTGATAGGATATCTAAATTGAGGTTAAATTAAAAAATATTTGAAGATAGAAATAATTGAGGTTAAATGAAAAAATATTTGAAGATAGAAATGGCCACAGTATTGGGTTGCCAATATCTTTGAGGGTGTTGTGCAAAGGCTTACAAAAAATGATCTGGAGGAAACAGCTAATACCTAATCTATACTACTTTCTCAATTTACGAAGATTCTGCTCTTTAATCACATTAACATCTAATAATACAGAAAAAGTGTAGTTCATGGGCCTCAACCTAAGCACACCAAATTACAGATGTTCTGGGGCGATGTAACTGCCCCCATCCATGTCCAAAATGGATTCAGATAGTGAAAGCCATCAGGTTTATCTAGATAACTTTTTTAACGATTATGAGGTTATCAATATCACACATAAAATAATAAAGTATAGTAGCTTGGTATCATTCAATTAAATATATAAACTTGTGGCCTCATTTTCTGTTGTCTTCATATATTGCTTTCCTAAATATTGGACTTAGAATGTGCCTGGAGAGTCACATGTCTGTTACTATAATAGTGATGCTTCGATAATATCAGGTAATTGTAATAATCGGAATAGATTTCTATTCCTGTCCTGAACTGGTAATAATGGAAGCTGTAACCATTCTACTTCCACATTCACAATTTTCAATTCACAAATTTACAAGCACTAATTTTGTATCAGTAAAGTCTCATTGTTTTTTGGTTGAATAAATTAAAATTATGTCATGTTTTACATTTCATACATATATTTCTCTGAACTTCAACTTCAAAATTTCCATAATATTTATATATAAAACCTGCTTATGTTTCATACTGAGCTTTATAATTTAGTAGAAGAATTGATTGCATCTGAGATTGCATTGCTCTGAGATTTGTGCAGTAGGCTCAGTCTATCTATCATTCTTCCTATTAAGTAAATCCTGAAGCTAATTTAGAAAAGGATATTATTCTAGCTTGCATAATTATAAACTATGATTCTGTCATGTGCTGCTGTATTTTAATTTTGAGTACAAATGGAAGTATTGTATTTGTTGATCTGCATGAGAAAACTCGCAGTTGGCTCATCATGCACCAAATCATCATCCATCATTTTATTCATTGATTTTTGATCTATTAATTTTGTCTTATTAATTTGTTTTTCTAAAACCAAACGTTATGCTTTTTTTTAGTTGAAATAATTATTATGTTATTCTCAGTTTGGCCTTTTTATCTTTGACCTCGTCATTTAATTCAATGAATAATCTCCATTTAGGATATTGACTCGACAATGAAAAGTGCACTTGATCAATTGCAAGCTCTCGAATTAAAAAGCCCTTCGACCCTTCCTAAAGATACTCCAGATGTAGTCAGAGATACTCTGGAGGCAAGAGGTAAAACATTATAGTATATAATATTTAGCAGTCTTTCAATTGCTACATTTTGCCCAACTGTAATAATAAAAAATGCATCTTCCACCTGAATTTCCTGCCAGATAATTAATAATTGATGTAACCACATACACTCTTATATGGGTGGAACAGGTAAAAAAATCATGCCTTTGTTCTCCCAGTAAAAATCTCAACCTAGGTCTTGTATAGGTCACAACCCATGTATAGGTCACATGCTGTGCTGTGTTGGTTATTATTATGTTTAGACGGTAACATTGTCCCAGTATTCCAAATTTTTAAAATGCAACAGTAAATTGTAAACATATATTAGGATGAGTTTGTTGTTATGTTTCCTGACTTTTTGAGTGTTTATGGTAGAATAGTTACAAAATTTAATTACAAATATGTGAAAAATGTACATACCTTACGAATGCATTGATTGATGAAACCTGTGTTTAATACAAGGTATTTTGCTGTTCATCAGATAACGAACTCAATTCCCCATCTGGTGGGGGTAAAAGTATAAGTGGAAATGGAACACAAAAATCTACAAAGAGTAAAGGCGAAGGAGGAAAAGGATTGTCAAGAAAGGTAGGTTCAGTGAAGCAAGACAGGATGGTGGGTATCACATCGGCAGCAGATCTCAGAAAGTTCGGGTTAGGAGGAAATTCGAATAACAATAACAGTTCTTCTCTTGAAGCGAAGTACACCATTTCAGACGAACTTTCTACGGGTCTTTTTCCGCAATTTGGAGCACCCCAGCCGCTCCCAAGTCATTCTGTAAATGCCAGATCTGCCACTAAATTAGTTGGTGGTAAGCCTCCAGTGGCCTTGCCCCCAAGGAAACCCAATATGAAAACTTCGTTTTGAGCTGTCGATCCTTATTCAGCTGCACTTTTTTGAGTAATTGTGTTCATGCCATCTCATTCAATTGTTATGGTTTGCTTAAATATTATATATTTCTTTTTCCAATACACACAGTCACATATATCCAACAAATATTATTATATTATGGTTCTATGAACTTCTTGAATATTAGTAATATATTTTTTTCCGATTATTTCTGGTAGTTGCAACGTTGAAATATAGTCAAAAGGTTTGGACTCGATATTGAACTATGATGTAATCAAGATTATCAACCAGACTTAGACATTTTTTAGATTTCCAACTTCCTTGAACTTATTTACAAGCACGCTTCCGATTCGTACCTTTCTTTCAAAGGAGTTTTATGTCTTGAACAAAATTTGTACAAAAGGTATATATAAAATATATATACTCTTAGCCATAAATCTTTCAAACATTTATGAACTCAAGGAGAATTTCCCATCTTTTGGCACTAATGTCTTATACACAATGTATAGTGAACAGTTCCTTGTTGTATATGTTACATTTTGATCTCTATACATAATGGTTGATTGAGTGCAATTTCTAGAATATTCATTGTCATTCTTTTTATTATGTGAGTTGAGAGAACTGATGATCTCGTTTGATTGTGTTTATTCATAGTTTCAGGGTACTTATCTGTTCAAATTCAAACTTTTGTTTAGACATCCAGATCAGGGTTTTTCAGCCAGTGGGCAGGGGGAAACTAGAGAATTTTTGAGGGGTAATTCAGACCACAGAATGTCAGAATTTATTACTGGAATATTAAGATTTCTACAATCTACAATTCTACAATGCAACTAAATTTCCATCATCTTGCTTGTTCAATTCAAGGTAACTTGCATTGTAAAGATATTAATATTTATATAATAACAATATTGGAAAGGGGGAGATGACATCTGTCATATGATGATAGGGTGTATGGTCCCAAATTGTTGGGAACACTGATCCAGACTCGCATAGTAAACACTAATTTAGAATATTGTAACTAACCTTCATCAATGAATCATGCAATAACTCATCATGTTCTAATTTCTATACCGTGGGTTTGCGACCCAAGTAAAAGGTATTATTTGTTGTGCCGCTATTCTTCTATGTAAAATATCTTCTTAAGATTCATATCAATAAGTACTTATTTTATTCAGTTTTTTTCATGTTATTGTACTTCCATTCTCTAGAACACACCCATTAATGATTATCACACTGCTCTCTGGTAATTTATGTTATTCTATGAAATTCCCTTTGCTAAGAGTTAATAATCTAGTTCCAGAACAAAAGATATTCTGAAGTTAATTGGATTTTTTTTGGTTAATTTTTCACGAATTAGCTCAGTGGTTTTTATATGCCTGTCAGGGACTATATTTTCATTAACTTATCCAATCTGTCAACATTAATCTTGTAGGGAGATTTTTTCTTTTCTGGTGGCCTTTATTAGTAATCTTGTATTATTATATTTGCTATTTTTTTCACTTCATTTCTTTTCCAGCTTGTATTTGGCACTTCCATCATAATGTACACAGTATAATGGATGCATTCACAGAAAACCACAAGTTTATAAATATAGACTTTTGCTCTACTTAACGGAATGGATGAAGCGCTGTTAACATACGAAGTCTTGCCTGATGACGACGTGTGTTGGATTCTTTGTGTAAAAATTATTGTGATCGTATCCGTTCGCTAATACACTGTTGTTTTTGCAATAATGATAATAATATGATTATATTAAGTCCATATAATTATATGAAGATTACTAATAAAACAGTAAACTAAAAAGCATTAATTTTTGAGTTCTCCAGGTCATGTTGCTCAAAACAGGGTTCGGAACGAATCTCCAATCAATGTCAACAATGATTTACTCTTTTCGCTAGTTCTCTGACGACGATCGTCGGAAGACACTGTTGCACACAACGGGCGAATTGTTTAACTTACATTGCATTACATTTGATATCGTATTTTGTACCAGCTGAAAGCTATCGAGCTGAGCTGCCTATGCGGAAGTGTATTGTTGAATTGGATTTCTTTAACCTTAATCCAACACGTTGTTTCTTATCATAGGGAGCGTCTTGTAATACGTAATGTGTCGTATCCGTACACTCGTATATATATATTCTTAAACTACATAACTCTCATGTCGTGCGATTCGTAAGTTTTTTGGAAAGAAGACTTGTCGTAAGTGGAATTTGAACTCAGTCGCACTTGCTCTCGATAAAACTTGCATAATTTAGGATTATATATACAGGTATCGTTCCTGATTATAATATCATCAACTGCAAATTACACGATTGCCCTATTTTTTTTTAATTTGTCGGTGTGTATTGTTACACGATATTTTAGCACTTTACACAAATCATGCTACATTATGATCGCTAGTGGGAGATATAGAGCATACACTAAAGAGTTTATCGCAGTTAGCATTCATATCGCAGTCGGCATTCATATTGAAGTTCCTCCGTAGTCATATATATGGTAATTGTACACTCAAGTAGAAAGGATTTGTTTTTTGTATATTATGTGTCGGACAAGCTGCTGGTATACATTATGTGTCCCAACGTACATAAGGTTTCTTTCCCATACATTCCATAGCCGTAGCGAAATGGGTCTCGAAACCCGTCTGAGAATCTTTCACCTTTAGGTTGTTCCGTTAAACAATATGTACCGGCACCAACAGGTAGGCTACTCAATAATTATATGGAGATATCAGGGGCGACCTTGTAATGTTTAGCGAGGAATATGCGAGAGTGTGGTCAATTTTACATCCAGTTATCTGTAACTATTATTCAAAAGTCGGGATGGGGGATAAGAGAATTCAGAAAATTTAAGATACGTGATGGCAAAGCGCGAATTGCTCAACGCTAGTAGACTGGCTCAATATAGCCACGAGACGTATCAGGCAGCAAATGGCAGTAAGATTAGCCTTTAAATGGACGTTAATTAACCTTAGCGGTCTTAACTATAATGCTTACTGTTTAATATCAACATTTACCATGTCTATACAGTGAGCGTCATCAAGCTTGCGTTTGATGGCTAGTAGGTGGCAAGAGAAACGCGATTCAATAGTTGCCTTGGATTACACTGACTCAAAGTCGGGGTGCGTATTATATTCGGAAAATTACGGAAGGTAGTGGACAATCACAAACCATATCTAAAACACTAAATAAGTGGGGTGATGTTCAATTTGTAGGTAGTACCGTCCTTGGAGCGAATTTCACAGCTCACATTTCCGTCGACTGAATTGTACGGCATATTGCTCGCTATTTCCAAGCTCACTTACTTCTTTCCATGGTCGACTTGTGTTCGTCGCTTTCGTAACACGAAAAAAAAGAATAAGAAATAGTCGGCTGTTGTCGTCAATCGCGGTGTTGCTGCAAAGGAAGCAATCAAGTTACGAATGAGCCAACAGTATCGCCAAGTTGTTATTGCTATTCTCTGTAAACAGTAGAATCGCAAGATTTTGCCACCATCAAGTCACAGTATCAACAACCTTGTACAGAATCTCAACCTTGCGTTTCCTTATCTCTCAGAGATATGAAATGGTATTTAATTACAGTATCTTAAAGGCCAGATAGGAAAGTCTCTGTGCTTGACGAGAAAGCGAATTTCTTGATTACAATTCCACGCATACGAAGCCTAAATCAGTGTTCCCTTAGATTTCTACAGATCTGTTATCTGCTTTGGTCTTGAGATGCCTGTTATAGAGCAATTGCGGAATAATTAAAAAAAAGTAGATTGTGTTTGAAGGGAACACTGTTGTCCTGCTACCTTCGAGTCCTAATTTAAAATTATTTCGCGCGCGGAGGTTCGTGAACACACTCACACAGTCAGAATCTAGTCATTATAATGGAACACCGTAAACAGTATAGACAGTAAAGGATAGATAAAACTGACATTAGGCCATAAAAGTGCTATAAGCAGAAGAAGACAATGCAGATAAATGGTATGTATTCAATTTTGACTAAATGCAATATTCTTGTATAATGTAGATGTAATACAATTGATATTGCATACAATTTTTCTATAAATCTGCTAATCATTGTATCTTAATTAGTTAATATGTATCTATCTATATACTTAGTTATGTTGTGATAAATTGCCCTGTAGGTAAAGTGGCAAGAGTTACCGAAAATTTGTTTATTTGGTATATATGCACTTTTTAACAATTGGATATGGTAATTTAAACGATCGTATTCAAAAAATTTTACTTCCAAAATTGGAAAATGACCGCTGTTATTTCCGTAGGCGAGTGTTTGTAGAGTCAGTGTAAAGCCATTCAAGTTAGTTGGTATACGCGATATACTAGATGTAGCTTTGTGCAGTTGATGAGGGTATATTTTAAGGATATATTGTGTAAGTTGAATATTAGTAGGGATGAAGTGACCAGGATAATTTTTTAGCTTGTCCTGCGGCTTCTGACTCCTGGATTCTCTCTCGTCTCTAATGCGAGAGAATTTCTTCGTACGACTGAGATCCGCCTTTTACTCCAGGAAATATTTAAATAGGACCCGATCCGTTCTGTTGTTATTTCTCTTTTCTCACTTAGCTTAATTCACATGATCATGAGTTGCTGCCATTTGGCAGAATGGAAATGCGCATTGTACTAATGATAGAATCGAACAATACGCAATAATAAAAAAAGCCGAAAGGCATTGTTAATATATGAGGAATAACGATTGAGTTATTAGCGTGGAATTTGGCGATATTGCGCTAGTCGATTTTGGAGTCGGCGCTAAACCACCTTCCCCTCCTTGTTTGGCGCCCATATTGTCGCTTTCGCCATATGACGTAATAGGCGAGCTGTTCGCAAGCCGAACAAGCCGGGCGAAACGACCGAAAACGGAAACCAACAGCATTATCGGGGACTTCATTTCGCTTCGAACGCGCACGTCGCGAACTCGAAACGGCATCGTAGCTTTTCGTCCGTGACCCAAGACGCTTGGTTAATGAGATTACCGACTGTTTGCGGTATTTGCAACTTCTGTTGTCGCCTCTTTCGTCGCTGATTGAGATGCACGTTCGCTTGCTTTTGAGTCGCCGCTGTAATGACTTATTATTGTTTTAGAGCTTCTCATTCTTTCGTTGACCCCAAGTCATAAAGATAATTATTGAAAGAATGGAAATTCATTGAAATATGGATATACCGGTAAAACTGGGTATGTGGGTGTCGTTTTATAAAGTGAAAAGACATTAAGTAAACTTATCAGACAGACCTAACTATGGTAATTGCACTGATTCTGATCTGAGATATATTTGGCTCACTATATTACAAGGAAGTATTTCCCCATATTCAACTTCTTTCATTACAAATAAATGTAGTATGACACATAAGTTCCTAAAATGACATCCCGTGGTGAATATTTTTAAGACTTTTTAAGACTATACATCTTTAGTAAGAAGATATAAATAATGCAAGGCGTGTATTCAACTACTCGAATCTTGTCGATAGTAGAGTACAGATTGCACAATATAGCACAGAAAATATAAGTTCTGTAATAAATAGTTTTCGTCTATGTCAGTGGAGCACTAGCGGTCACAGAGAATTTTCCCTGGTCCACAATCGCCCTCGAAATCGATTACATATACACATTTTGTTTTTTCGAAGTAATAATTATGGTTACTAAAGGTCCACAGAGATTTCTAGATAAAAAGGGCCCTTGTCCATAGTGGTCTATATTTCACTATCGTGGCATTTGCACGATGTCCAAATTCACAGATGAAAAAATCCACATGACTATTTATTCTTCGTTACTTTTTGCATTGCTGCATCGTTATGCTGGTTTCCGTGGACGTTGAAAATATTTTCCCATATACTTCACATCGACCTGCCTGAAAAATAATCCTCAAGAACGTCCGTTGTTGTTTTTGCTGAAAATGAATAAGTTGCTAACTACACCAGCTGTTTCGGAATTTGTGACCGTTGTATGAGTAACGACTTGCCCCATAGTCCCATATTCCGAGTTGAATTTTCTCAAAATAAAGTCTTAAATTACAATTGATCCGGTTACACTAGCAGCTAGTCCTGATCACTGGGGTGTTTTATGTCAGTAAAGGTAATTCAGTTAACTTTGAGCTGATATGCATTATAAACTGACGCTTTACACATCAGTATGGTGTTCTGATATAAATTAAATAAGTATTTCCTACTTAACATGTACACACCATATATGTATTAGTATACAATTTCTCCCTTTTTGTTGATAATTCAATAAGATTGATATTCTGTGTTTATTGCACTGAGAAACAATGCAGCCTGTCAAGTTCACTGTCTTTGTCTCGTTACATTGTTATGCTGTAGTGTTTTTTATTGCTTCGTAGAATTACTCCTTCAGTCATACTTTTCATGAACTTATACATTTGTTGTTAAAATTATAATAGCTGGAAAGGGTCAATGAGTGTAACTGTATGTATTAACGTGCTAGTCAATGCGAAATAGCCGCAGTAAATTGCATTAGAAAGATATTATATGTAGTGTATATTATCAGGAGTCCGACATTTTCAGTCCGTGTGTGGTTTATTTTGATTATGAATGAACTATTAGCAGATAATAGCATATCTTGTTGCATACGGATTTGCATGCTGGTAAGTTGTGAAAGGATTTGGATTACCTTATTGTTTACGACGAACCGTACCGCATGAGCGCCGTCGCTATATGGCCTTTAACCGTATCTCGTTTCTTAACCCTTCTGTATTTTGTGTATCACACGAATGCTATTTGGTTGATGAGTTTTTTTTTGGACATATCAGTTTAAAATGTATTATAATAAAAATATAATCAGAAGCAGATAAAATACAGTTACAGATTTCTTTGTTAGATTGATGTTGAGAGCTCGAAAAGCACATGGCATTGATTGTTGTTGACGGCTTTCGTGTACAAACTCTCTGCTGCACATTTTGGATAATTCCCTGCGGCTTGAATCTAGCGGTATCAGTGGCAGAACTTATTGATTATTATTCTCAAAATGAAAACAATGAAAGTGATATCTGAATCTAGTTAATTTTACCTTTTTGTTATATATATTCTATATTTCTATCGTCCCAGTTCACCTCAAACTGAACAGACTGGTTCTCGTCAACACGTCGTATTCCTTCCTGTTGGCGCATAATAACGTAATATGAGATTGGATGTGCCCGATGTCTCCGTTTTCACTTTTCATTGTATTACCCTGCGTTATTCCACAATATCATTTCTAGCGATTGGTCCATTCTTTATGTTCCAAAGGATGTAACAAAACTTCCTGCCATTGCAAATTCAGTAGCGAAAAACGGCAATTTCGTAATGCTTTTCATGCTGAGTTAGAACGTTAGAACGATACTTCCTGTTCCCTACGCTCGGTATTGTGTAACCGCTATTCAGTCTGATCTCAATTCCGTGAGTTCCATTCTGTTAAAAGACGTAATTTCTTGAAAGTGAGCACGGGAAGAATTTCATCGCGTAACAGCGGAATGCACCGCAGTATGTAACAATTGTTGCATACAAAGTTTTGAACTTTTCACTGTGCAACTGTTGTCCATTATGCAGGATTCTGACCACGGACGTAATGTAACGAAAACGTTAATACGCACTAACACAATGTCAGTGGCTTACCTACGAAAACAATATCGACCTGAATATACAAATTCAAGTTCAAGTTAATATTTTAATTAACGAATTATAGCAATACATGAAAGTTACCTTTCAACTTTCACTTATGCAACTTTTTGCAGAGTCTAAGGGTTTGTTCGACTTTAACAAAAAATGGAAGTGACGCCCCCTTTACGTGGAGCCCAGGGCACTTACAATACCTACCGTATATTAAAGAGGCCACTGTGCATAGTTTTACCGACATAGAAGTGATCAGTCAATCGGTTGGAACGAATTAATTTACAAATTCGATTAGTCATTCTCGATATCATAGTTTTATTCATGCCATTGCATGATCGTCCATCTCTGACAAAAATGCTGGTGTGCACTGTTTGTAAGTGGTTAATGCAAATGGTTAATATAGCGGCAAGATGCGTATGCTTCCTTTTCCTGTCACGAGTCGTAGGCGTTGCGATCGACAGCTTAGCGACAGCAGCTTATATTTATCGTCAGTGTCTGCGGTACGAGTCTGTATATGCAGCATGAATATGCTAGCCTCATTATGGTAAGGTTAAAAGATCATCTAGAATAATGATATAATTTTGATCGGCATAGATAAGATAATAAGAATAATTGTAGGCAAATTTTTGCTAGTATCGCATTTAGTAAGTTTGTAATTTTTATGGACGAGTTCGCAGATGCAGAATAGAATCCTCGTTTTAACGTAGCTCAACCAGAGGTAGAAGCTTATATGAAATATCCCTGATCTATTTGATATTGAACCGTTTATCATAAACCCGAACTGCGTTCGAAAGAAGGAATCAGTATCTTAATTTAAAGGGACTTGTTTCTTCTCGTTACACAGTATTCAGAAATAAAATAACACGAATTTTGATTATATAAACACACGCAACGCTACCTTGATTTCCTTACTTTCAACATAAAACTGTACGTTCAATGTGATGGGATGAGTCATAGCGATATGTACGATTCACTTCAGCAATTATTTTTAAATGTAGTTTTTCTGTCATTCGCCAAAGTGACCGAAGGTGACGAAAAATTCACATAAAACACTACCGACTACACTAGTATGTTAATTAGATGTATTAGCACGTGAAACTGTAATTAATTTGTTTTAGTAATCCAAAAGTCCATCCATTTCCCCCAAAACCGCTTTTATTTGGGCGTCATTCACTATACGAACGAACGCCATCTTGTGGATAATTAATCAAAAGAAATTTTCCTCTCCGATTTCATAGACTTGAAACTTCTGTAACGTAGTTTATAATTCAGACGCAAGCATTTTACTCAATTTTCATAAGTTCTTTCAGAACGGTATGCGATACAGTTAACGTTAGATGATATACCTTGCTTACCTATGATATTTATTCATTTGAGGATTCTTAAAATCTCTCGAACATGGAGTCTTATATTGTGATCCCAAAATATGTGTGATACGCAGGTACTATTACCTACTAATAGAATATTAGACCTTAATCTATATGTATACGTTGTTCCATACGACATTGTGTTTAATCGAGAACCCTCGCTATATTGATCATTTGCTTGAAAGCAGCGGACTACGCATATCTCTTTAGGCGAAGCGTAGTCATCAATTTTTCGTTGTTCGTTGTCACTTCTCTTAGATCGGATATTACGTAATCGGACGATTCGTGATCTGGCGGAGCACGTTTACCGGTATTGGGTGCGCTTGCTTGCTGCCTATTCAACGGTTTCAGCAAAATGACTCGCGATTGTTGTGCATTTTTTTACGTTCATCCCGTAGCAACACGGTGGTGTTACGCAAGATTACTGAATAGGTTCCATTCGTTCATTGTCTTACAGCGCTCGTTTCTGTGGAACTGTGGTCATCTCCGATCATTGTTTTCTCTTCTACCGTGTGTAAGTAATAGCTGGTTTGGTGAACGAGATCTAACCCCACTTGATGTATGTGCGAATGTATTTTCTTGCATATCCTTGTGTATTCAAAAGCATACTCAGAGATCCGTTGTAATATGTCGTAGATTTAAATTCACTATTGGCGGGATACTAACAGCACAACGCTTTTCACCTTTTGGCAGTGTGGTTATTATTAATAGAATTGTTTCATAACGACAGTAAATAATATCAAAACAGGATTCTTAATTAACCTCTGACCTATGTCCAGTTCTTCCTCCCTGTTATCGGTTTTCCATTCGTCTTGTCGAGCGTCGTAATTCCGTGATGCATATAGCGCATGCAATGTTATGATTGTTATGACGTTTCCGGTAACTCCGACCAACCCACGCCGCTGCTCATTTCGTCCTATTCTCTTTTCTTTATCTTTGCGATAGTTTCGTGCGTCTCATTTCCTATCCTGCGCTCGAATCACTCCTCCACTCGTTTCGTCACACATTTGTTTTCTCATAAGAGTAAAAACACGACGATGCGTTTGTCACCAGGAAGCGGCAGCAACGGCTCTCGATAGCTAATTTTCGTTTCACGTGATTCTAAATGAAAACCAGGTGCTGAGGTAGGAAACTCTCTTTCAGTGACTGATAGTGATAGTAGATGTAACTAAAGACAGCAGCCAGTACAACCCTAGTTCATTGTACTTGACTGAAATCGCTAGAGCTAATTCATACGATATGGTAGGTAAAATCAGTTATTACTTTGCAGTTACAGTTTTTGAATTTTATTGAACGTTGTTTTGGTTTGGAAATGTATATTTGTTGAGTGCTGATTACTTTAAGTCGCTTCCGATAGCTTTTAGGGAGTTTCTCGCGTTAGCTTCATTAGGAGTTAATGACTCGTGTTACAAATCTTTAAGATACCTTCCTGCTATCTAGCTGATTTACTATTATAGATATAGTACGAGCACTTTTTGCGAAGGTTAGTGTTCAACTGTTGATACCCTGTAAATTTATCTTAACTTTGTGGACAGTATTCACCTATTGGGACTGCTCTGCTAAAAGTGATCTAGACTGCTAAAAGTTACTCTAGTGAAATTCTATGGTTTAATTTGCCACAAAAATGAAGATATGGTTTGGTGTGAACTAAGGTTATTGTACTTTAAATAGCTCTTTTATCATATTATCTCAAATATCTTCCCAAAAATTCGTAAAACTAGTTATATTCTTATGGTATTGTTTTTGATTGTGATTGCAGATTGTTTTCAATATATTTTTATCCCACGCTATTTCTCGTCTTGTATTGTCGAAATCGGGTTTGTTCTCGATTAGAGTTTATGGTCCATTTTATCATTGTATTGTTATGTGGTTCCTTGATAGCGAAAACATCTCGCTGTTGCTGTTATTGCATTCGCCGTTCGCGCCGTATATGGCTCTGTCTGATGTAACAGGAAAATAAGAGCGCGCATTTTCGTGAACAATTTCGCTTATCACTTTCGCTTATCAATTTCAGTAGCCTATTACGCTAAATGCTGCCGAATCTACATTTTTTTTATATATAATTTGACGAAAAAGTTTTAAGATATTTTGTACAGGGAGTGAAATTTATTACACAACTTTATACGCCAAACGTATGCGTTATCTGGAATTTTGAATTTTAATCTAAATTGATTCAAAATGCTGCTCAGTCTTTGTCATGTCCCGCGATACTCGACTGTGTGCAATGTCAATTAAAGCTTTCCCGTCGTACCTTCACAATCTCCATGTAGATACGGAAATTCTGTCATATTTTCCCAAATATTTAGAAAATTGATTAAGGTAATGTAATTCCGATGCAGAATAACAAGGCTCGTTCGTAGGAATGATAATCTGATTCAGTTCGATGTTTGGAAGCGTGCTATTCGCCTCCGCTGCTTTTCCTGTCCCACTTTGTTATTCTACGTTCGGAATCACAATAAAACGCAAATCTCTACCAGGAAACTGACGATATACCGTACCTTGCTAATAGAGTTGGTTAGAAATACAGCATGATGAATAGTTTAAAGTAAGAATGCAGTGAGTTGTTGGGCTGAAAAGAAAATGAAAAATATTGGAGATTGGATTGGAGCGCTTTGCTGTTTTAAAAAAAACTTTTTGGGGCATGTATTTTTATTTACTCCCTTTTGCCCCCGGCTTACCTTTCGTATCCCCGTGATGGGGTACCCCAAAGTATCTTTGCATCCTCTTTCGTAAACCCTGGTTAAGGGACGTAATCGCTCTATTTTCTACTTCTAAAAGCTTGGTTTAAACCCGACTACGACTATCTTGCTGGTTACGTTAATTAGTCGCACACAGTAATATTCATCTAAAGTAGGTAATGACGTTTTGTTATGCAAGTTCTCGATGCATTGCTGTGATGTGATGTACTGACATTCTACATTTTTACTATTACTCGGTTGAAGGCGATAGATAGGTCACTTCACCATCCACCAGTAAAACAGTTTTTTAAACATATAACTTTACGTAGTAGAGAATTCTGGTTCTGTGTGAAATAACAGTTACAGTATTTTACGAACTGTTAAGTTGATGATACAAATTTATAAATTTTTTCTCAGGACACCCCCCTTTGTCTTGCTGCTTGAAGTACGATGTGATACGATATGATATTTTTTTTGCTAGCTGAAACTCGAAAAAATCGTAATAATGTTTTGCATGCTAACATCGTGCGATTCCGGCTCTATTTTCAATACTTGGCATAATACTCAATAGTTTATCAATTTAGAAGATTTAATAATTCTTCATCAATTGGTTCACCCTCGTCCTATTCTTCAATGTTTGATTAGTTTACTTTTACTGCCTCCTTCATCCTCGAAAATATGCCCGCCCAGTTGTGTTACATTAATAGATAATGCGAAATGTTCATAAGTGCTCACATCCTGTATCTTTACTTTATCGAAAAGTATAGAACAGACTTGGATGACTGATGATGTACGGTATGAATGGCAGTGTATCACTATTATCATTAATACACTCCCGGTCAGCGAGGGTCATGTAAGCATTGATATGTTACTTGATATTATTGCTCACCCTTTTTACAATACATGTACCTCGTTATCTAAGTAACACTTTCAAGATTTTTTTCCTATAATTTAATATCCAGCAAAATATCACTGGGTATAAAATATACTATCTATCGCTCCTAATCCAAAAGAAATATGAATTCTAAAATATGTCCGGTCCCAAGGTCCTAACATCGCGGATAGGTTCATGTCGCCTTAAGTGAAGCGACGACGGGAAACAATTCTATCTATTTGATTTATTATTTTCCAATTTTTTCTCGTCAACATTATAAAGAATCGATTTTATTCGAGGATCTTCGGGGACCTTTTATTTTATTATAAATATTCAAATCTTATTCATGTATGCACATTTTTATACTGTTGTGGTAATTTCATTTAAATCTGACAATTATTTGTCTTGTGAGGTCATTCCACGGTTTCCATAAAATTGTCATCTTATCCAGTTCTGTTTTATATTGTCATTGGTATTACGACGCGTTGCAAGTTATGAATATCGTTACAATGACGTGTCTACTGCTCCTAGTGATTCGCCTCTTCATAGAGCTAACCACTGAATCTTGTAATCGCTGGAACTTAGAATATCTATATTCAGTAATTTGCGCGTTGCATGACTATTGCAATTCGGTGCCAATCTTAATGAATTCATTCATATTCAATCACCACTCGGTTCATTCGCGCGCTCTAACCAGCTCTATATTTATATCAGTACGTAGCGATATACAACCGTTTTTGTCGTCAATCCAATTTCGTTCAATAATCGCTGTAACTAATCAGAAATTGAGGTTAAAAGTTTGCATTTGCAAGTCATGTTGATGTTATGACGTCATTATTACCTTAGCGGTTAGTCGATTTTTTGATGACTCGTATTCTACCTCGCAATTCTGATGCTGCCTGCCTGCGACCAGTAGTCTTCTTTCGTTGTTGTTTGTAGTAGTACAGTATGTTGATTAGTCACTCCTCTTTTCCACTTCCGCCTTTCTTGCCATGTCAACTCGAAAAACCTCGGCTACAGACCGTAACTTTTTGAGGGATGGTTTTCCCTCTGTGGAATTGCTATTTAGTGACATTGTTTCAGTGGCTCTTTTTGTTCGTAGGCAGAAAACTTTAAGCATATTTATCATGTTGCGAGGGAGCAGAATTGTTTTGTGTTGTAATCTGGTTTATAAGTAACGTGAAGAGTAATATCATTAAATCGTCTTTTTTAATTTTTCCATATACGTAGGTATATAGGTAGTTTTTGAATTTTTGCTGTGGAATAGAAATTTTCTGTTTTCACATACAGTAAACGCAACTTATTATGATCAAGGAAAATGTTATCAATCGGGTATTGTTATCAATACTAATCGGTCCCAAATTATAATTTTATTATAATATTTATATCCCTCACTAACTATTATCATCCAGTTATTATTTATTAAAAGAGACTGCCTCAAAGCAATCACAATGAGCGACGTCTACTGTGTTTTAAAATACTACCCCCTATCGTCAAACGGTAACTGCTCCGTCACTAATTCCACTACGAAATGTTATTGTTCTTATAGAGTACGAGTAAAACATATTCTTCTGTATTAATTTTAAGATTTGCATAACAGAAAATAACGGGAAAATTTCCGCTTCAATCTTTTTTCTCTCGCGACTATTCTACATTTCAACGTATAGTTAGTTCTATGTATCCAAGTGGTCTTTCGCAATTCGACCATTCATCAACTTCGATTCCATTGACATTTAGACAGTGGTGGTTGCCGGTCTGCTCGTTTCCCTGTGTGTTGCGGTGTGGACTGATTTTCAGGCTACAAAACTTCGCCAGTGTGGTTTGCGGATTAGTTTTATTTACTCTCTTCAGTGTTTATTATTGTAAATCGAAAGCCGGAAAGGGTGAGTAGTTTGTGTGCGTCCGAAAACACATATGTTCCGTTATGTAAAATCGATCGTACGAGTTATTTTTTCTCTAGCGGGAAGACTAGATTATTCCAGTTAAGGCTACTTATTGATTTAGTACATAGATCTAATTTTCAAGTTTTTCTAAAGTTATTAGATATTACCAAAGGCGAAGCTATTACTGGCAGTATACATTTGTAAGTCGCAAACATTTTTTAGTTATAATACAGTTATAATCTTCCCCAGTTACCGTTGAGTGAATGTCCGAATTGTAGCGATAAATACTCAAAAAAGAAAAAGAAGCAGAAATAGACGTTTTATATATTTATTTAAATGAAAGAGAAAGCCGAGGGTACATATTTTCTGACCGTTATACACAATTGGGATCGGAGTGGGTAAAAAAGCTCCTGCTACATCTTAATTTATCTGTTAATGATGATGTTTGAGAATTTGTACGTGTTATTCGCATAATATCTATAGGAAAATGCTTTAAAATACGTTGTGCATTTTCTGTTTCACATCCATCGTTCGTAGATATAACAGGAATGGATATAGGGATATTAGGGAGTACGGTATAGACTTGCCCGTCGCGCGCACCACTATGATTCGATGATCAGAATGGATAGCATTAGTGATTTACGAAAGATTTTTTGATAGAGCTGTTTATTGATATGTTCCTTGATATCTATTTTCAATTAAAAATGTGATACTAAGGTACTACAACTTTCAAACTCAGAAGTAGGTAGGGTAGTATCATTTTTCAGGTAATAAGTAGCGACTTGAACGCGGTATACGGTATATGCGATTGCATATCAGAAAAAAAACTTGCCCAGGGGATTCCTCTGGGATAGTGGTAGGAATTTATCGTAATATAAATAAATCAGTCTTGAACTTGTATTCTACTAACTCAAATTATATTTTATGTGAAATGTTAGAAATTTATTGTGTACTGTGCTCATGCTTGTACGTCGCCAATAGCGCGATATATGAAGTCGTGTTAATTAGGAAATCAGTCTTAACATTGTATAAATAGATATCCAAGTAGATTTATCCTCGAACAATTCGGTTTGCATGATCCACACATAGTTGGAGAAAGTTTTTTAGTTTCAGCAAAGTTCCCATGTTTTCCTTAGCAATCAATCTCTTATTCGTTCCGTAGGAGTAAGGTTTCACATTTTTATAGAACTATGATTCAAAGTACATCAGCTACACAATTATTCTAATATTCGTATGACACACGAAATATGCAACAACATTATGATGCATATTCGCTTGTAAAGAATAAAAGTCGTTCGCAACTACTATAGCCAACTACGTAGCAGCATAGTAACGTAATATCCTACACGGAAATATCTCTATAATTTCGTGCCCGATGCGGATGCCTCTTTCTAAATTGAACGATTTAAAATGCGCTGAGTTCAGTACAAACCGTATTATTTTCTGAATAGTATTACAAACAATATTTCTCAAACGAATAGAAACCTATTTATCCGTAAGTAAATATTAAGAATCGCTCGATTTTGAGGACGGAAAGAAAAAAGACTTAGTCGAAAATTATCTAGACGAATTTTGCTCGATTTTCAATTGGGCAATGTAAACCTAAGTGGAATGGGAAAATGCGGCTTCATCACTCTGAGGGTCAGAACGGTTTTTACCCAGTATTTTATGATAAGCTCTATTTGAGACACCAATATTTTATTCACTGTTACTTGTGTACGATCGTACTAGGAAGATGTAATTCGTATTTTTTTATTTAACTCATTTCATCGTAAGAACACGCCGTACACATATGGATGATATTTCCAGTGCTTATATTCGGTACGTATAGGAAGCGTAAATTGTTGCTGTTTCGAAATTCTGAAAATACTCCAAAACGTGATCGGGTACGTATCTGAAAACGCAGAAGAAATCAACCGCATTCGTTCGCTGTGTCATGTCGTGTGATGAGGGCCGAATGCGAGTGTGTGCGTGATGCTACTTCTGAAATCATTGCATTTTCGAAGTAACGTTACATACACCAAACATATAGGTTTTGCTGGACAGCAAGGAATGTATTGATCATTGATGGACGAAGTCGCCCGTCGTTGCTTACAGCATGTATATTTTATCAAATGTCATTTGACAATATATATCATCGGTACGCTCGTACCAGGATTAACGGCTCCGGAAATGACGTCACGTGGGCAGAGTGACGAGGCGCGAGACGGGACGAGCGAAAAAGGACTCGCATACTCATCCACACGTGCGAGTGGCATGAGTCGTGTGTTTAAGCACACGCAATTACTTTTTCCTGCTCTTTACACGTTTTTTTTCGCCATCAATTAATCTTTGTTAATTATTGTGTATTTTTCATATCCACATCGGCATTTAACTCGTACGACGCTAATGACCAAGTCATTTCGCGAACTTAACGAAATACATGTAAATAGTGTTCCAAGAAACGCAAGTGGAGTTGGCGAATCGAAGCGACACTCCTTCACGGTAATTATTGAATTGCAATCACGCTTAAAGGGAAACTTCTCGAATATAAATCAAGCTATGTCTTCTGGCAATCGCTAATTAAGGATCTCTTAGTTATAGAATTTTCGAACAGTTATTTATCTCGTTTTCGCTACAACGAATTCAAATAGGCGTAAGAATTCCGTGTTGTGAAATATCTGTTTTTGTTACGTCTGTTGGACAGCGTTAGCACAGTGCAATGCAAATTTACATGTGAGATAAATTTAGATTAAGACATTCCGTTTCTTTGAAGTAAATCAATTGATATTATTGTATTGCAATGATGATTTATCCAAAGTTACTATATAATTATCCGTGTATCATGCCAAGTCGACTCTTCCGCGAGTTCAGGAGATACATTACTTACTAAAGGTGGGTGATACACAGCCTTTGCTGCTACCGTTGCAGTAATACTAAGTTGCTAAATGTCAGCAAGCGTTGTGCAGAATTTCCAGTTAATGTTTCGCGGAAACGTGATTCGTTCGATCATGCGAAAGTCGATGCGATAATCGTTGATGATTTATCAATACGCGAAGCGTTGCTGCAGATCAGAGCGACACTTCGATCATGCTGTACGAACTTTTCATTAGAGTTTTATGGAAGTCGTTCAGCGATCTATGTAAATTGCACATGCTTATTAGGAAATAGACGCAAGCAGTGGGAGAAGTTTCCGTAGGCAGTGCTACTAGTATCAGTCTGAAGTTTGATTGTTGGAATTGTATGTAATGGGAATTTTATGAGCTACTGAATCTTTTTGCACTAATAGGTGTAAATAAGTAATTAAGAAAATATTTGCGAATTCGGTAACGTGATGGGTGATTGAACTTTTTTTAACTTTTAAACGAAGGAACCCCACTTTTTTGCGATGATATTTTATGGGCAGTAGGGGCCTAACGATCGCCTTATAACAAAGTTACACTGGCCCTGTCCTATAGCCTACCACCGAAGTCGTTTCTTTATTCTCCACTATATATATCGCCGTTTTGCAGACTATCCTAAGTTTTACTGTCGCTTGAATCCGAATTATTATGAGAGCATGAGGACGAGATCAGCTCTTCTACCTGAACAAAATCCTCAAGGTGACTCCAGGCAAGAAAGGAAAACTAAACAGCAAGCGCAAAAAGTTAAAAACGAATCGAGCAATCACGCAAGTGAAGAAATTGCCATGTCGCCAGAAGATGAAAAATCACCAATCGTTTTGGGTGATATCAATGACAATGATATCGCGGATGAAAATTCTGTTGCAGCCGCAGAAGTTGATGTGCATTCGGAAGGTAATCCGATATTTGTGTGATATATGTGGGAAGTGTAGGTGCTTATATCCTTGACGGATAAAACATAACCAATAAAACAAAACACCCGTAACATCTTGAATACGTAGGCTACGCATAACATAAAACGCAATGCGGTATTTTATTTTACATTGTAAATTACCAGCAATCCTCACCAACTCGAACATAGAAACTACTGCATTTAACTTTATGATGTTTTTGACTCTGTATCAAAAATATATGCTGTACGCGCTTTCCAGTTTTGTTACTATTTTTTTTATCGCAGGTTCCAAAGTCGTATATACCGATGTTGATGCTGAAAGAGACGTTATGGATGATAGTGTTGACGAAACGAATGGAGAAAACACGAACAATAACAACACAGAAGAAGGTGTAAGCAATGAAGATGATAAAGATGATATCAAGAAAGATTTAAGTGAAAAAGAAATATCACTAAAAGTAACTGATGCTGATGACGACGTGGTATGATTTTAAGTTTCATACCTTTTCCGCTAGCTGATGGTCATGAGTTGCTATAAGCTTTACAAGTGTTTCTGAAATCTATTAGTTTGGGTGAAGGAAATGAGCATGTTGAGACTGACATATGGCTCTTAGCAATCAAGTTTCTATGTTACCAGCTGAGTCTGATCTGCTCTATGTCTTTATTTTCCTTCCACCGTCTCATTAATTAAAGAAGCATTTGATCTGTTATGTCTCTCAAGCTATGACACTATGAACTCTTTCAGGCAACAGATTTATCCACGAAAACCCAAAATGATGAAAGGGACGATACCAACGATGAAACACCTTCATTTACAGAACAAAAAAAAGATGATGAAAGCACTAGCGACACACCTTCGAATCCTATTCCAGCAAAATTTGCGTTTCCCGGAGGTATACCTGGCTTTCCGACTAACCCTTCTGCACTTTTGTCGGGACAACTGCAGTCCAATTTTGCGAGATCCCTCTCTGCTCAGTTTTACAGCAGGTATCAGCGGCTTATGTATTGGATACGAAATAAAATCTACAAAACCAATAGCCATCTTGTTTTTATTTAACTACCGTTATTTATCATTCATTATAGTTTAAGTATGTTGGCGTCTCAAGCAATGCTTAACGTTAAAGAAGAACCAAAGGACGCCAATAACAATTATCAGTCTTACCATCATCAATCATCACCCGAAAACATGACAACGCAAACTACAATTCATGATGACGTGCAACCGGAGCGGACGTCATCAAGAAACAGTTTGGATAGCAATCAGTCTTTCGATGAAAATTGTCCGTAAGTGTATATAATATTTATATGATATTTGTTTTCTTTTTGCTGCGTCTGTTAAATTTTAGTAATTTGTTTAGAAACAATAGAGGTTCTCCACCACTATGCCCTATTTCCTTCTCTTCGACGCTTTCTGGTGGATCGGAAGCACCACAGCGACCCCTGTCGGAACTTTCTCCAAAAGCTCTCGCAGAACAATTACGTAACAATGATTCAGCCAGTATGGTTGTATGCAGACAGCAAAAGTTTCCGGCCCGTTCTGCTGGTAAGCCAGGCCTAATCACTTCTATACTTAACCATCAATTCGCTTTTAGTCAGTCGTTTGGTTTAAAGAGTTATTTATATACTTATGTGATAAGGTATAACATATGCTGTGAGCTTAGTCTAAAAATCCATTAGTTGCATGACATTCAATACGACCTTATTTTTTTCATATATTTCGATCACAGGCTATGCGAAACAGCATTATTCCTCTTCAGGAGGCGGCACGCCACCTCCAGCGTTTCCTACGCTAACTTCCTCGAATAATGAATCCTATTCTGGAGGACTGGAGAATCCTACTACTAATTCAAATTCGTCACCC
This sequence comes from Halocynthia roretzi, assembly GCA_013436055.1. NCBI lineage: Eukaryota > Metazoa > Chordata > Ascidiacea > Stolidobranchia > Pyuridae > Halocynthia > Halocynthia roretzi. Next base: position 15,340 of record QRAM01000090.1, on the reverse strand, counting down.
AGTCTTCATCATTTCACCACGCGGTATACGATCGAGATGCCATCCGATCCTTCCAGACTCGGAGTCGAACTAATATTGGATCATGACAATGCTGAGCCTGTGATAGAAGTAGAGTGTGGTGGAAACAGAGGACTTCTCTACGTTAACAAATTATGTCAAGGAAGTAAAGGTAAATGTGTTGAAATTATATAGTTTCTTGGTTGATTATAATACGTGAAAAATGTTACCTCAGAGAGTTCTTTGCTTTCCATTGGGATTATCTTTAAGTCTTTAAATGCATGAAATATTTATGATGAAGATACTGGATATGTGATAATTTCACGGAGGAAAAAGTTTGGAGTTCTGGATAATTGTAGCACAGTTCTATTTTGATTTTGTTTACTCTCATGCTTGAACCGGGACTATTATTTAATTGAAATAATTGGAAATTTATACCGGGGTATAGGTATAACGTTCAGCAGAAACCTCTCCTTTTTTTCTTAGGAACTTTGCTAATGTATGTGTATCCCCAATATATAACTATTTACTTTATTTACTTTCATTTGCTTTTGAAGGCATATTTGATACCGACCATAACACAGTAAACGAAATTCAATCTCGCACCTCTAGATTTCCATCTGAAACTTTCACCGAAAGGTCGTCTGTGCATTCCCCGAAATGCGTTATCTAAACTGACGTAAGGGTCTAGACTAGACTAGTTCAGTGTTTCCATACGAAAATTCCAATGGCCGAAATAGTAGTTTTTAGACGATAAGTAGTAATCATGACCTCACGAATTATAGACAGTATCTAAACCTGTTTGTGTTTGTTATTAACAGGTCAATCCATATTATTCAACGACGAGTGGCTGACGCCAAACGAATTCCAGTTTATCAGCGGACGCGAAACTGCAAAAGATTGGAAACGAAGTATTAGACACTGCGGAAAAAGTTTAAAAACTCTAATGACCAAGGGAATTTTGCAAGTTCACCCACCAGTTTGTGAATGTCAGCTGTGCAGAGGAGCACAGGGGGTATGTATAATTTTACTATACTTTACTCTTCTTCCCCGTTCCCTTATCAAGTTAGAGTGTTGGGTGTATACATTGTTGGGTGTATGGGAAAGCCCATTGTTTGTTATCCGTCCAATTATTGTGTTTCCATTTATGATATTTCAAGGTCATTAGTTTTGCTGTCATGACCCAGACATTTGGGCCAAATCTTGCGCTTTTATTATTTTGGTTCGTTCGACTGAACTAAGTTTCCCACAGTACTACATCAGAAAATAAGAAAACTTGCAGTCAGGAAATTAGAATAGAGTTTATATTCTACTGTGTTATTTGTGAATTCACCAGCTGATAATATAACATAAACAGATAGTATATAGGCTTCCCAGTCGCATTTATATTAGAAAGTGGGCAATTTTGAAATTCTTTATACCTTATCACTTGTTTTATGGTAAAGAAAGTTGATTGTCTGGTACTATTTTTTTCTTTTGTCGTCGTATCCTGTTTATTCTTCTTGTTCTCGGCATTCTCTGCAAGAGATTATTTAACGAACGCTGTATTAAAATAACATATAGGACTTTTAATTCGAGGTTCTCAGTTAAGAAGGATGTCGCAGCTCTTTGTATTCTTCTTAAAGCGAACGCTGTAGGCGTACACGAACGGAGTTTTGCGGGAAGTAGATGTAGACGTTTAGCAAATGAGCTAGTAATGATATAGGGCTGTTTGTATCATCAGAATGTATTATGGATAATGTTATCAATCGGGTATTGTTATCAATATCAATTGTTTCTAAAACATATTTATATCTTTGACTCAATGTTATCAGCCAGTTATTGTTATCAAGGAGAGATTGTCCAAAAGCGTTCACAATAATACGATATATTGTATAATTATAATTTCATTCCATATTCTTCGCTGTATATTGTTATAGGCCCTATAATATAGGGCTATAAATATAAAACAATAAGTACGTTGTTAGGAACAAAATTCTTTCTACTAAATTTTGTATTATCAATAACGACATAAACTTCAGTGCAGTACATAAAGTTCTCGGAGATAATTGATACGCACTAAAATGTCTCTTGCACGAAACCACTATCTATTGTTTCGCTCAATTTAGCGCTTAGAACGCCCGCCACGGCTTCTTTTCTCTTGGTATTTGTAGATCCAAAATACTTATAATTTGTTCATAAGAACTCAGATTGACAACATGTTGTTTTCTATATTTATTATCATCCTGAAAATTTTTGAACCGTCTATTTGAGCAAACGCAATTCGGAATCACTCTTTGCACAACATACCGGTCGTGTTTTCTATTGTTCAATACATCAGACTGGATGGATAATTATCTCGAGCTAACACACCCCGTTTCCCCAAAAACAACATTTTATCGAATAAGTATCGAATTTCTCTTTTGCGAATGGAATTTATTTACAGTAGTTCTTTCCCGAATTTCCGCGGTTTCATAGACTTAGCGTATCGAGCTAGTCGAGACGGTCGACAGTCTGCGAACGACTGGCGCCCAAATAAAGCCGTCAGACGTACGCCAGTGTTCTTAGCTGCTCTTGAAGTCCGTCTCATTGTCGCCAGGTTGGACATCGGTGCTTTTGATAGATGTATTCCTCAAACACACAGAGCTTTAGCATCTGTTATTCCGTTCTGTATAGACGATTTAATTATTGTAATATTTCGATAATAGTTAGTCTAGTCTTGTGGCAATAGCTGACGTACGGGTAATGGATGCTAGATTGTTAGAGTAGTAGTAGCAGAGCAGTAGCTTGTCTGTGACGTAACCAGTTTTATTGTTATTGTATCATTTCTATGTTGTAAATTTACTGTAGGGAGCAAAAGGCAGAGCACAGACAGTAAGAAATAAGCTTTATCGATAACATTTACTATATGACGTTGAATAATTAATGTGTATTCTATCTAGCCTAAATTATCGCATTATTTTTCTTTCGGAGACCTCTTCGCAACCTAAGATCGAAAGACTTACGAAACACAGCCTCTTGATAAGCTCTAGAATTTGTTGCCGCCACTTCGCTTAGCTTTACACGGTATCTATTGGTGTTGTTCGCTTGTATATCAGACATAATGACGACAATGAACGATAAATGAAGCGTACCCTGGCACCGCACCGCGATGTTGTAATTCCCAAAGCGACGTTAATAGCATATTTTTGAGTGTTGAAAAACCATGGCTTATGTAGTAGACGAGTTGTTTTGACAGGCTCTGAGCTTGGTGGAAACATATAAATGTGATACAGGCGGCATACATGCTATTAGTATTTTATAATGCGGCAGAATTTATAATCACGATATGTGTAATGATTTTCGCTTTGACGGTGTTTGGGTCGTATTTTTAGCCGTTGCGAATGAATGCTCTTCGATAATGCATCGCGGTTTTGTATCTAAAACATATTCAGGACGCTGATCCAGATTTTGCATTGCAAGTACAGAGCCTGTGTATTATATTTTTTTTATCACATATGTGAGTCAATGGTGTTTGATAAGCATTATGCTGAAAAAAGAAAACCTCCATTGGCGGAAGGAAGGAAGCGTAATTTGAAGATGCGCAGTAGCAATGCTTGCTTATGGTTTTACCTTATGATGCGTTCTGATTATGAGGATGCAGCAAGCATATTCATAGTCCCAGTTCAATTCAGTTGATATCAGTATGCTGATAGATGAAGTCACGTTGATTTTGTTACGGGTAGGTGGGTAAGAATGAGGTTTATAGCTTAGAGAGTAAATGCATGTAACCACGAGTTAACGAAAGAAATTTTATACTGGTATAGCAACGCTCCTATTGATGCTTTCATGAGTTTTGTCTGCTGAATCCAATGGCCGATATTGTAGTATTACTTTGTAGCATAGGACATTTAAATGACTAGTTTTTTAGTAGCATTTATGTATTGATATTGCTGTGTCACATACAGTTCATATCAGGCAGAAATCAATTCCCTGGGTACCGTGTTTTCCAAAAATAATATTACAAACCGTCAACAGCCTTGATACAATACTCTATCAGCTAGAGAACGACAGTTTATGCTAGCTAACCGGGTATTTTCTTCCTTTCATTCATCTGCTTTCCTATCTGTGGTCTAGGTTGATCAAATTTACCCAATGCTTTCTTAATTTTCATTCATCTATGTATTACAATTTAATTCATCTCTTCATCAAAGAAATATTAGGTGGCGAATTGAACTCGAGCGGTTGCCGATGAAATAATAATTGTTCTTAACGGAAGGAAATACTACACATTGCAGTAACGCTGTGCTAGTTTTTCTACCTCTCCTAGCTGCATTGTATAAAGCGTAGACAGAGAATAACAGCTATATAACGCGCAATAAGCAATGCTGTTACTTCCTTTTCCAACTCAGCCAGTCATCAGTGTTACACTTTCGAGCGCATAGCACGTAGTTATCGCTTTATATTGTTATTAGTAATTAGTTCCGTATGTCTCTGTCGGGAATTGTATTGTGCAATTATATACTGCACCCCGGTATATGTATTAGTGATAGAATTCAATTATGTAAGCAGATTCGTACATAGATTACTGAGATACGATACGAGATATTAAAATTCAATTATTTAAGACTGGCAGCGTTGGTAGTTGAGTGTATGTTGAGTGGTAGTTTTGTTATATTTTCCAGGTTTGTTAATTGAGATGTATTTATCAGTAAAAATTATCTCAAATCTATCACAAAAATCATGCGAAATTTGGTATCATAAATAGCTTTAAAAAGTCACTTTTCCAATCGCGTTTGGTAAAGAGACCTGAATAATTGAATTATCGGCAAGTAGAGCGTAGTAGACAGAATAGCCAGCTAGCACAGATAGGATTAAAGGGGAACTCTCAACATCCACTTATTGTTCGTGCTACATCCTTTCTAAAATGGAACTCAACGTCGCATCCGGAGAAAAGTCCAATTTAATTCACGCGATATCCATTGCAGCGATAGTTTCCAGGCTCAACTAGGAATGTACACCTGCAATTAATTGTCTTTCAGTTTGTTGCAGTGAAGATGTATATCGTAAGCAATGCGGAATGGGCAGTGACTAATGATACAGTTAGTATCAGTTAGATACATCTATAGTTTAGTAGATAATAATTTCCATTATGGATCTTGTGGAAGCGCTTTACTATACTAATGGTTCACCTTATGGCACCCAAAAGTTTCCAAACAGGATAGCAACGTGAGGTTGAGAGTTATAGGCCTACATTTAAGAGGTGTGATATATATAAATAGCATTGGACCTTACCGAAATAGACAAGGTTTATCTCTACGCTATGCCCAAACAGTCATAATTGAATTGTAAGCAAATCTTCTACCGACATTCTCAGCATTATAATAAACTGTTACTGTTGTTATATTTTGTCCCGTAAAGACCGCCTGGCCCACATTCTAGTCTTTACCACAGGTTGGACACCACTGGACACCAACTTGTACGATTTCTTTAGCAGTTTGGTAACACGAAACAGCCATTTTAATACCTTTTTCTTTCTTTTAGTCAAAAATACTAGCGAATAAGAAAAATCTGCTAAAAGATAACAGCAAAAAAATAAAAAGTTCGCCAACGCCAGAGACAAAACTTTCACCAGGATTCGACACATCTATGATGATGAGGCCAGGGTACGTTCTGCATAGGACATATGGGAAACTCCAGCATTATCGTAAAACAGACGACGTGATGTTTACAATTTCTCTAGATTCGACGGTGGTTTAAGCTCCATTATCTCCCAGCTACACAAAGCGAACGGATTCGAGACTAATGGCGGATCTGAAACACTCGATTTAACAACCAAGTCGAGTTGGGACAGATCGTCTTCGCCTTCCCCCCGTAAACATCATAGAGACGATTCGTTTTTGGAACAGGTGAGTTATTTGTAATTGAGAATATATCGATGTGAAAAATTATTCAGAGTAAGGTGGTGTTGCGACTATTTCATAGCTTTATAGTTGACATCAAAGAAGTCGTAGCTATTTAATTGTCAACTATACACCTTGTTTGAATTTTACACTTAATTTTCACTGGTGCTACTATATTTTCTTGTTAGTTGTGTTCCGATTGGATTTGAAATAGACTGGTCAGTGTGTCCTCAAGCTATCTGACTATTTATTCCATTCTACCCTGTTTTACCTTCCGTGGGTTGGGTTGTAAGGGTGCTGTGGGTTTAATATTTATAATAGTAATGACAAAATGCAAGAATCGTTTGGTAACAACTATTTTAATGCCAGAAAAAATAACATTAAAAGCATGGTAACCTCATCATCATATTTAAATATAGATTTGTAAGAATCTACATCATCACTAATATTTAATTTATATTTTCAGAAAATGAGTAGTTCTCGGGAAAATGGTAGTAGCTCTTCGCCAGTTCAGAAACGATCACATTCTGAAAACGAAGAAGATCACAACTTTGGTCAGTAATATTTCCCACAGTGCCTATACCTGATATTTTTGCCATGTACTAATACTTATTCTATTGTGAAAACAGATGGTAGCACATTTCCTTCAACATATCCATATCTTCCTCCCGAAGAACAGTATCGTCGCATGATGGCGCTACTTAACCGATCTCTAAGTCCGGGCGATCCACAATTTCCTTTGTACAATATGCCTTCATTGGAATCCCTAAGATTCCCTACTGCTAACTTTCCAGGTATGTGTTCCGCAGTTTTCTTTTTCGGATGTTGAGGTGGAATATGAACCGAATCCTGACTAGTTAGTGATTAAGAATACAGTAATAAACAGCAATTAGTGAGTTGGTAATAGAAAATTTGTGAAAACTCTTGGCTCAACAATTCTCATTGTGTCTGATCTTTCAGTTCTAAAATTCTGTTTTTATAGATTTGACAGCATTGCAGACTGCCTTTCAATTGGAATCCAATCTATATGATAATAGAGAACGAGGGTAAGTACAGTATATATATTTGTCTGCCTTATTCCTTTTTACTTGAGCAAAACATTCTTTTCTAGGAAAACTAAATCACATTACAATGAAATTCGTAAAGAATCAAATGCATTTGATTTGAGTCGCAACATGAAGGATAGGACCGATTGCTACAGCCGTAAACGTGATTTCCCATTCTCGCAAAGTCACCCAAAAAATCACGGAAACAAAAACGAGAAATATCGTAAGAGTGACAGAATTTGCTCACCACTAGATGGTCGTCGGAGTCGTCCGGATCTTACGAAGCAAAATTCCCATGGTTATATAGCTTTAGAAAGTCGATCTCGGGGTACAAGTTTTAATAACCCCGGTAGTAATCATGAGAATTTTCGTGGGTGGCCTAATCATACCTTGGATCTGGGTTATCGACGACAAGACCCTGTGATTGATCTTAACGTTAGCAGCTCATCGTCCTCTGGTAGAGTTCCCGATTGGAATTCAAAGCTTTCTCCTTCCTGGTCTTCAGAACGCAGTCAGGTCAACAAGAAATTAAATGATTGGAAGCGAACTTCCGGCCATGGTACAATAAGTCCTGGTCGTAAAACGAACGGTACTTTTCACGGTCCCTATCCAGATCAGCATATAATATTGTGAGTAATAAGCATATAGTTTTACTCACATTTCGATTTGTAACCTGGAAACTCTGTAGGTTCTGAAAAAGTCACTGTGATTTTGAATTTCATTTTGATTTCCTCATTGACTGTGCTTTCAAAAAACTTAACCTAACTATACGCCACCATTTATATAAAAAAAATAGTTAGGATAAACCGCAATTCGAAGATGCACAGGTTTTATTATCCGAATTTAGAGTTGTCAACATGGTAATATTATAATTCATATATGTTATGTTATGTTCAATTTATATACAGTATTATCATATTACAGAGACAGAATTCCTATCAATAAGAATCCAGTTACGACACTCCACCACCGTCCGAATTTCAACCACGATAATGAGCCCCCGTCTTACCCCCATCACACTCAGCGTTTTGGCTCATCAAAATCAACTATCAGTCATCGATACGATAACAGGTCTAAACAACACATGAAAGAATCCCGAAGTAGTCGTTCACCATCAGCCGAATGCGATACCAAAACGAGAATGCCCATGCTCGATCTCCATAAGCATGCTGTTCCTGTAGTGTCACTCACGAGCAGCAGTGTCGATAAGAATATGGAATCCTGCAAGATTGCAAGGTAAATGAGAAGTACAGTGAGTGGTGCCTCTAAATTACTGTCCGAATCAATTTTTCCCATTAAAAATAATGTGGAAAGTGAATCATTCCCGTCCCAAACCGTAAACAATACCCATTTCGATAAACTTGGAAAACAAATACAGATAATTTGAGGTAAAAATAACAAAATTAAATGTCGCAATAAGCTTGCACAATAATGTCAACTTCGTTATGATCGGTTGAGGGTGAGTCCGAGTTCTTTAGGGCCCATTTGGTTTGGTCTAGGTCGTTGGTAAAATTCATGCGTGTGTCATACCGGGGCGGTGTTAAACAAAGTGTCAATTTTAATTACTTCCGCCTCAAGTTCAGCCGCCCACCGCAATGCTGGCTGCCGATCACACAAGTATGCAACTAGCGCATTTTCACTACGCAGCATACGCAGCATACGCAGCATACGCAGCATACGCAGCATACGCAGCATACGCAGCATACGCAGCATACGCAGCATACGCAGCATACGCAGCATACGCAGCATACGCAGCATACGCAGCATACGCAGCATACGCAGCATACGCAGCATACGCAGCATACGCAGCATACGCAGCATACGCAGCATACGCAGCATACGCAGCATACGCAGCATACGCAGCATACGCAGCATACGCAGCATACGCAGCATACGCAGCATACGCAGCATACGCAGCATACGCAGCATACGCAGCATACGCAGCAACAGCGAATGTATAAGCATCATTCAAACTTGCATCGTACTTGTACTTGTACCTGTACTTGAAAACCTAATTTACAGTTGTTGCTTCAATAAGTCATTTACTTTTAGGAATGATCTGTCAGATCGAGATACCGGATTCGGAGAAATGTCTTCTAGAAGACAAAGTTCAAGCGCGCCGCCTCCTCGTTTGCTGAGTCGAGATGACCATAGGTAAGTGTCTGAGATATCACTGGTCCACGTTTTGAATAATAATAGGATGGAGGATGGAGTATTACAGTATCAATATTAATTTACTTATGAAAATTGTATTATTACGTTTACATATGCAACAGTAATTTCGTATCTATGCGGACACTATAATCTACTATAGTCTAGTCAAGTCTTATTTTGAATAATCAGAACATTTTATGAGAACTTTGAAGTTTTGTGTGGATGTAGTAAATGATGTATAAAATGTTCCAGTTGTTAAAATTCCGGATAACTGTCATAGTAACACGAGAGATACAAAATAACAGGAGAAATTAATACGTGTATTAACAGTTGGCAAAGAAAACCAAATTTCACACCGTACTCTATGTCATCCTCCACACTGTCATCCTTTCAAGGAAGGAAAGGGTATACCCATTCACCTGAAAGTATTATGATTTTTTCAGAGTGGAGAGTCGTCCGAAGTCAGCTCAAGACGTAGTGAAATCGGAAAGTTTTTCATACGATCCTAACCCACAACAGTTACCAATCACAACATCGTCATTGTTTTTACGTCAGAAAACAAATTCTCGCAGGAATTCATCGAGTCGATACCGCAGTCAGTCTTGTATACCTTCTACAGAACAAGTTGACTGGAAATACAGTAACTTGTTAACAGAAAGAAATCGTACTATCCAACAGGCACTGAATGAAATGCATTCCTGGACAGTTGATGAAGTGTGTGCATTCGTTCGTAAAATTGATCCTGCTTTTGAAAATTACACAGAGGTTGGTATTTGACTTTGAGCTTTGTTTTCTTTGTTTGGATGTTTGTCTTGAAGCAACGTGGTCATTTCTCTAAGGATTTCCTCTAAATTTAGCACGGGGGTACACATGTCTACTGTATAATACATGATTAAAATCCCAGTTCGTGCTCGGTGCGAGACCGGAGAGGGTAAAATCCTACATCCACAAATAAATTACACTTCATCCATCAAAGAGAAACGTTGGCAATTATTAGTTACACTATCTCATTACCGCAGTCTTGATTGTGATAAAAAAAAATACCATCCAATATTTGCCTTTTCAGGAATTTAAAAGGCATGAATTAGATGGCGAAGGTCTTCCTTTACTCACCGAGCATCATCTAATGGATCTTATGAAAATGAAACTTGGACAAGCTTTGAAGATTGTCGCTCACGTCAAGCGATTTCTAACAATTTATGCGGACACGGTTACATGTTGTCACAGATCTTTACTTTGTAACGATCTTCTTCTTACCCCTCCGCCTAAAATGACCGAGAAAGTAGTTGAAACATCAACCAACCCAAATGAGCAGCTTCGGATGACAACCTCCTCTCTTAGCCAGTGACCAGTGATTATTTTATGTTTGTTTCACAGTGCAATAGTAATTTAATTCTAATATTCTTTTACTTACCTCATTAGTCTGGCTGCCTTCAATGTTCGAATATATTAGTAGATTATTACTCATGTCCCATGATCATTCAGATTAGTCCAACGAATTGCTAAGGCCTGCTTTTAAACTACAAGCAGGGCAGCTCTCTAGGAAGTGGACTGATGAATAAATACCCAGACTTTCAGTTGATAAAATCCTTATCGAGAACATAAGAGAGCTAATTATAGATTGACCTATGAAACTTTCTTACTTAGTCAAACTCAGCTTAGAATATAATTAACAGATGTAAATAATATATGTGCTAGCTAGCTGGATTAGTGGGTTTTAGCATTACCATCTTCTGTAGATTTGTGCACCCTTACTTGATGGTTGATTTATTTTGGTGTCGCGTTATTACTGTAAGCTAGCATCCTTTATTTTACTTCTTATCATTCTTACACCAATCTTGTAGTGCAAATTAAAATTTTGACTTGAAATTCTAAGGCCTCTCCCAATAGCAAAGCAATAGAATATCACCATACTCTATACTAGTCTAAGATAACAGTTGCTATGAGATCATCACTTTGTAAAACGTTTCAAATATATTTTCTTTTTTATATTTAAATTCTTCATCCACTATAGTTCCAATTAAGAATTATTTGTTTAGCTATGGTTTAAGTAGTTATGCCTCAACAAAAATGAAATAAGTGCGTTGCATATATTTAAAGTTGAAGGTGGAAGCCAAATGAAGACAATCTCTATTCAAGACCAAGAAATTTCAGTACTATACGCGGATATTTCCACAGTGTTTTCCTTTCTTCTATTAAGGATTTCTAGCAAATTTCGTTGCAAAAAAACGTTTTTTTATGTGTTTATTTAGAGAATTTAAAAAGTCGCGGTTGAAATATATCCGATATTAGCCAAGGATGCAAATCTTATACATATCAATATTTGAGTACAGTAACGTACAGGAAAGCTCGTCCAAAAAATGTGAGATTACGAATTTTCCGCTCCATAAATGGTTACCAAAAATTTTAATAGCATAGAGATAGATATATGCATATATGTTCTTGGTGATGAGATCGTAGATACCGGTCCCACAGATACCCGTAGTATGTAGTATGATTTTTTTCTCTGTCTAAACACAGATAGATTACAGAGAGACGGATGATTTAATTTTAGCGCAAAAATTTGAAAAATTACTACAACTAAGAATCGGCTGTGTTTTTTCTCAACAGTGTTCCCATTGAACACCTGGCTCCATTTACTTATATACATCGATATCGACAATTATTAGGCAAAGTGAACACTTTTGCTACCTGTAAACTCCGCAGATGTGTGAATTTTTACCTAGAGAGTGACCTTAATTGTGTTATTGAAGTCTATTCCATTCTATTCTATTCCATTCCAGAAACCGAAAAGCAGATGATTATGATAAGCGTGTTAGCAATCAAGAAGCTGATTGGCAGAGAAACGAACCTATTTTGTCTATTATCATTTCTGCCACTTCTAGGCGTTTCTCTTTGTTTTCGCAATGGGCGAGTGGATACTTCTTCAGGCCTTTCGCAATCTTGAATAGATGCCAAGCATGAGGATGTATTGCGGTTTATACTTCATTAAGTAGACCAGCAGGTGTGATTTTGAAGGATATCAATTCATTCTCAGAAAGTGTGGTATTTACTGGGTACTTTATTGTGAATTATATTATGTAACCATGCATTTTTTTCAGATGATATATGAATATATAAGTATTAAACTAGTAATGGATGCATCTAAGCTCTAAGGCACATGCAGCACAAAGAATTTCAACTCACATTCAAGGTAAATGATTAGGTTCTAACCCGATTCTCTTTTGCTTGGCCCAACTCTTCATTGATTTTTCATTTATCTTGTATTATCATTCATTTTTGGTTAAAAAATGTAGTAATTTGGCAGAAATGATAACTTTAGTCTGGTTATATGACTTTAAATAAAACATATCAACCTTCTGTCTAATTTAGATCTGTAAATTACACCTAGAGGTGCTTGAGTTGATATGGTCTTTGAAGGTATTATTGGTTTGAGAGTCATAAATTTGTGATAATATTTCCATAGATAATCATTTTCCGTAGCATAGTAGATAATTAGATAATTTACTGTATGTAAGCAGGACTACTTACAATAAATACTACCACATATATGTGTTTATAGTATATCATGAACAATAGGTACTGTTGAAAGAAATTTTAGCATAAAAGTTTCTTTCGGAGCCCCCTTTTCCATTGTGTATGTATGAACACATAATGTTATATATGTAAAACATGCCTGAGATCATAGGAAATTCCCGGGCTCCTTTCGACCTCCGGGCCTTGGTACAATGCACCCACTGAACCCTTCTGTCACTCTGGGTCCATGTATACCTTTACCTTATGATGTTAGATAATAATTTTACCTTCTAATTAATGTTTTCGAGTTATTTTTTTCCAATAGCCTATTACATTCTTGTTTTAGGGTTTCTATTTCTCTAATAAGTCACCATTGCCTTCTGCAGAATAATTTTACTACGGTATAATATACTTATTTAACGTAATGAGATCACCGTGCTTTACTAATTTGTTTCACATGCATACGCATGCGATAGAAATGGGGGAAATAGTTGTTTGTTGTTTGTGTGCTAGAAACCATACGCAATGTACAGGAAATGACAATGTTATTTCAGTTATTCACTTAATATGGAACTGAATTCTACAACATAACTTAACAAATTTTCTTGTTTCAGTTTGCCCTCTCCATAATTGTGGACGTCTACAATGCGCACTTTCTCGTCACCAATGACATTATTAGGTAGAAAGCAGTGTTAGCACTCAGAAGTTAGTTACATTTTATATATAGGGCTTGAACGTGGGAGACACAGAAGAGATAGAAGAAGCTGAACAACAACGATAACAAAAATTATGGACATGATGAACTATTAGCTCAGTCAGTCAGTCAAGTTACAAATTGTATCAATTCATTTATCTATTATTAGATCCTGAGAACACTGTCTGTGAAAGTTGCAAGAGTCGGCATATCGAGCAGCTTTCACTAAGTGGGTCTCTATATACGGGATCGTTGCGCTTTAGGGACCTGGGTAGAAGAGCCCAGTAATATCAGTCGCGCATCGACAATTTTTTGCTATGTGTGTGTGTATATATATATATATATTCGCTAATTAAATTATTATATGTTAGGGTAAGTCCATTAGATAATGTGAATATATATGATATGGATATGATTTAGATATCATTTAGATGGGTATTTGACGTCATTGCTAGCAGATATTGATTATATTATTTAATAATGAAACATAATATGGAGATAATTGTTAGTGGTATAACTGGATAACTCGAAGGTTATAAGCAGAAAGCTTTATTATTTTGTAATGCATAGGATTTAATATTGAATAAGTTATATTTTAATTTAATAATGTGATAGGTTTTGATAGGACTGGTCCCAATTAGGGTTTGCATAGGATTATGGACAGCTTTGAAAGCTGATGGTCAAACGTAATGATACATGACTTGGGAATTGGTCATGAAATGATCCAAAAAAGAGGCTCAACATCTTGAATGCAATCCCAAAGAGCTTCAGTTATATGACTGAATGGATCAATTATGATATGATTCAAAAAGAGGCTCAACAACTTGAATGCAATCCCAAAAAGCCTCAGTTATATGACTGAATTAATCAATTATGAAATGATTAAAAAAAAGGCTCAAAATCTTGAATGCAATCCTAAAGAGCCTCAGTATGAATGATTGAATCAAATCATGAAATTGTGAATGTACTCTGTAAGTTTTTACTACGGAGTACATAGCACAAAAAAGAAGCTGGATATAGCAAAAGGATTGTGCTATGTAGTAAACATAGCACAAAGCCAAAAAATTAAAAACTAAAAATGGGTCCCTACTTGAATGCAATGGTCTCAAGGTTTGTTTGCGATGGCGGTATACGGCGAATCGAATGAAGATCAAGAAGGATATCACTGAATTGAATTATTGAGCAATAGCAGGCTTGAGAGACTTAGTCATTAATTTCAGAAGGCAGAAAAGACAAGATATTATCAGGCAGTAACTTCCCTATTTCCAAAATTCTGATGAATTTAGCAAGTTCCAGCCGACAGAACTTGATGGGATCATCCTTAACTGCACAAGCAGAAAATTAATAATGAACTTTTCTGTTGGTAAGCAGAATCCACCTTAGTTATTGGAGACCATTGCCCCCATTTTTCAATTTTTTTATACTTTTTTATATTGATTGTGTATTGCCATTTTACTATTTTTCATGCATGTATTGCGCGCTGGCATACTCTGTTACTCGTCCTCAGCAGCTGATCAGTCCCCTGTGTCTTTTTTTACGAGTTCAATTTAATGGGTTGGGAATATCAACAACACAATCACATCAATACCACAATTTTACTAGCTTAGAGGTGGGGGGCGCCAGAACTAGGTGCTTGTGCCAAGATCGACAGAAGGTTTATCTTCTAAGATCTTTAGAAGTGGCGCGGCTCGGGTTAAATAAATTTCGGGTCGCGCTGCTTGTTAGGTTGCTAAAATGTTCCAATTTTTATAACTTTGAAAAAGAATTTTAGTAAGATTATTATTGCCTTCTTACCGTCTTCGCGTAAAGCAATTGGGCCACGTAATGATGCTTTCATTAGCATCATTATTCTTGATGATCTCTTTCAGTGCTTTCACTGAGTTCTCCCAAGCGGTGCTTTACGCTGCTTGTCTTTCTACACTTAGTACCATAAAATGTCCATTGCGCTTAGAGCTCTTAGAGCTACCAATATTAAATTAGTTCAGTTTTGTTTAGTCAGACTGTCCGCTGACAACCGTCAGCGGATGAATAAAACCAATTGTTTTGCGCTTGGTAAGAAGGCACAGCTTAAC
>QRAM01000009.1:671306-729229 GCA_013436055.1 Halocynthia roretzi | reverse complement strand
GTATACAGGGCAGTCACATTCATCATATTGTACAATCGCAGAAGCGCTATCAGGTGGACAGTCATCCTCATCACATTCGCAACCTAATGTAATCAATGGATATTGTATCTTTTATAACTATACGTTACGTTCATCATGGTACTTACATTCAGTTTTAATGCATTTATCACTTGCAGAATTTTCTTTAACATATCCTTCAGGACATTTACAAGTCGAAACGAACGCGATATTGCAATCCTAGAGATAGAGATGGATGATCTATCTTTCACTAACTTACATTAATATTAACTCTTACCTCAACTGAAGTATCTTGACACGTTGGATCCAATGTACATTTATCAGCACATTCTTCGTATACTTGATTTTCAACACATGTTGTATTTTTCTCATCTGATAATTCATCGTTTATTAGTCATTATTTATAGACTGTACTTGGAAGGTATCATCATGGTGATATTCAATTTTTCATTTACCTTCTTCACACAACAGTTCAGATGAATAGTTCAGGCAAAGTCCCTGTGTGGTCTTACAGCTTTCTATTTTATTTCTGATGTACGTATTGGTACATACATCACACTGAGATTCAATAATTTCTGGTGGTGTAATAGTCTCATTAAAGCAAAGTGTCTTGTTGCATTCCTCCAATGCGAAAGATAAATCTTCATCACTTATGCAATCATCTGAATCAATGAAAAGTACACTTCTAGATGCCGATAAACAAACAAATGAACCGGTAAATAATTAAACGGTTACCAAATATATGATTGCGTAGTGCTTCGCAAGGATTGGCTCTATCAAAATCTTCACATGTGAGACAGTATTCAAAACAACTTTCGGAAGCATTGCATCGTTTCTCGGAGCATGTTTCATTTTTGCCACATTCTTGTGGGCAATCAGTGAAATCTTGAATTTCTATGGGCTCAACTGAACAATCTTCTGTTGTAGTGTTGCTCCAACTACAATTACCTGATTTAAAATGAGAGACATGGAAACTAAAATTACCTTCACAAGAAAACAATTAAAAAAAACGTATACAAACCACAAACTCCGGAAGTGTGTTTTTCACCAGTTCCGATCAAACTGATCTCAAATACTCCCGAGTCAAGTAACATAATCGACATTTGATCGACTTTGAAATCGATTGAAGCAAAAGTTGATTCTATGTCTACAGTTATTTTGTCATCGGAATAATCTGTCATATGATTTCCATCATGCAAAACCTTGAGAAACAATAATTTATTCTTAGTAAGTTATCTAATAAAACAAAGCATATTAATGAATAATTACTTTTGGAATTCCTGATGTGAGAGTGTAATTATTCCCTTCGTATAGAACAACAATACTTCGGATGCATGATGCGTCGTTACCGTATGGCGTCAATGGAAACAGCAATTGACAGGATTCAACATCAAAATGAACAGAAAGTGATCCTGCACCGAAAGACTGAAAAAATGATGAGAATGAGAGATTTGAATGTACAAGTACACTGTTTCAAAACATACTTCAATCCCTGTGTATGTGCAATTACTGCCGTATAGATCCATTGGTTCTCGACAATCAAACGGGTTCACTGATGATGCTGTTCCTGAGCACACGCCTATATATGATGTTGCAAAGATTTCTTTATAGAATATTAAAATAGTCAAATGTTATATGTACTAGTTGACTTACAGGAACATGACACTGATGTGCAACAGCTATCAGATGATGTTGATGGTACTTGGTTTGGTCCACAAGTTTCATTGGCAGGACATGTTTTGGGAACTGTGAATGAATGTAAATCAAAAATGAAACATGGCATCTACGTAAAATGTAATGTTTTCATTTATTACCGCATTGATAGATATCTCCGCAGCATTTGTCTGTTTCTACGAATTCCTCGGCTTCGCACACATCACAACTAACAGGAGTGCATACTGTTGGTTCTTTGTCTGTTTCAGGACAAACTACATCATCTGAATCCTTCTTTACTACCCGAATTGTTGTGCAATCAGGATCATTGGGATCTGGATAAGTATCTCCGACCTTAAAAATCCAATGTTGTCTTTTTTTAATACATTTCCTATTGAGACTGAATGAATAGTAGATAGTACCTCATACAAAGTTCCAGATACATTTATTCTCTTGCATACTAAAAATAAAGAAAGTTGAATTTTCTCTTCTATATCAAAAATAGTATTTCTATTGAAACTTACCGCAAAAATATTCCCAGCAACATTGGTGAATCGTGCTGACATTAAGTTCCCTTTCGTATCTTGAATCAGGACACTCCACAGGTGCTTCACAAATTTCAATGACAGTATCAGCCGTATTACATGTTCCTGTAGCTACACTTGACGGACAAGTGTAGGTAATGCATGAGTTAGTACTATCGACGACTGATTGTCCTGGTACCAGTGCTTCATCTTCATTATTCGGATTGATGCAATCACCGTTGCATTCTGAAAATATAAATTAATAACTTGATATCATGAGTTCCTGAATTCTCTTATCTCCGTGTATAATACACAGCCTCCCTTTTGAATAATTTTGTAGGCAAAAAAATATGCCAAATTACGGTAAAACTACTTACCACAAACATCTCCGTATACAGGGCAGTCACATTCATCATATTGTACAATCGCAGAAGCGCTATCAGGTGGACAGTCATCCTCATCACATTCGCAACCTAATGTAATCAATGGATATTGTATCTTTTATAACTATACGTTACGTTCATCATGGTACTTACATTCAGTTTTAATGCATTTATCACTTGCAGAATTTTCTTTAACATATCCTTCAGGACATTTACAAGTCGAAACGAACGCGATATTGCAATCCTAGAGATAGAGATGGATGATCTATCTTTCACTAACTTACATTAATATTAACTCTTACCTCAACTGAAGTATCTTGACACGTTGGATCCAATGTACATTTATCAGCACATTCTTCGTATACTTGATTTTCAACACATGTTGTATTTTTCTCATCTGATAATTCATCGTTTATTAGTCATTATTTACAGACTGTATATACTTGGAAGGTATCATCATCGCGATATTAAATTTTCATTTACCTTCTTCACACAACAGTTCAGATGAATAGTTCAGGCAAAGTCCGTGTGTGGTCTTACAGCTTTCTATTTTATTTCTGATGTACGTATTGGTACATACATCACACTGAGATTCAATAGTTTCTGGTGGTGTAATAGTCTCATTAAAGCAAAGTGTCTTGTTGCATTCCTCCAATGCGAAAGATAAATCTTCATCACTTATGCAATCATCTGAATCAATGAAAAGTACACTTCTAGATGCCGATAAACAAACAAATGAACCGGTAAATAATTAAACGGTTACCAAATATATGATTGCGTAGTGCTTCGCAAGGATTGGCTCTATCAAAATCTTCACACGTGAGACAGTATTCAAAACAACTTTCGGAAGCATTGCATCGTTTCTCGGAGCATGTTTCATTTTTGCCACATTCTTGTGGGCAATCAGTGAAATCTTGAATTTCTATGGGCTCAACTGAACAATCTTCTGTTGTAGTGTTGCTCCAACTACAATTACCTGATTTAAAATGAGAGACATGGAAACTAAAATTACCTTCACAAGAAAACAATTAAAAAAAACGTATACAAACCACAAACTCCGGAAGTGTGTTTTTCACCAGTTCCGATCAAACTGATCTCAAATACTCCCGAGTCAAGTAACATAATCGACATTTGATCGACTTTGAAATCGATTGAAGCAAAAGTTGATTCTATGTCTACAGTTATTTTGTCATCGGAATAATCTGTCATATGATTTCCATCATGCAAAACCTTGAGAAACAATAATTTATTCTAGGTAAGTTATCTAATAAAACAAAGCATATTATTGAATAATTACTTTTGGAATTCCTGATGTGAGAGTGTAATTATTCCCTTCGTAAAGAACAACAATACTTCGGATGCATGATGCGTCGTTACCGTATGGCGTCAATGGAAACAGCAATTGACAGGATTCAACATCAAAATGAACAGAAAGTGATCCTGCACCGAAAGACTGAAAAAATGATGAGAATGAGAGATTTGAATGTACAAGTACACTGTTTCAAAACATACTTCAATCCCTGTGTATGTGCAATTACTGCCGTATAGATCCATTGGTTCTCGACAATCAAACGGGTTCACTGATGATGCTGTTCCTGAGCACACGCCTATATATGATGTTGCAAAGATTTCTTTATAGAATATTAAAATAGTCAAATGTTATATGTACTAGTTGACTTACAGGAACATGACACTGATGTGCAACAGCTATCAGATGATGTTGATGGTACTTGGTTTGGTCCACAAGTTTCATTGGCAGGACATGTTTTGGGAACTGTGAATGAATGTAAATCAAAAATGAAACATGGCATCTACGAAAAATGTAATGTTTTCGTTTATTACCGCATTGATAGATATCTCCGCAGCATTTGTCTGTTTCTACGAATTCCTCGGCTTCGCACACATCACAACTAACAGGAGTGCATACTGTTGGTTCTTTGTCTGTTTCAGGACAAACTAAATCATCTGAATTTTTCTTTACTACCCGAATTGTTGTGCATTCAGGATCATTGGGATCTGGGTAGCTATCTCCTTCCTATAATGAATGCATTTCAATTTTTTTCTTTTTGCCTATTTTTCTTGCAACATTTTATATTACCTTATATGTAGTTCCATTGTAGTAGTAGTATTCACATACTGTATAATAGAAACACATATATAAAGTAACAAATAAATTTTATACTGATCAATTTCATTATCACTTACCGCAGTAATAATCAATGCAGCACAGATGTAATGTGTCATTGTCTGGATATAATTCATATCTAGAATCAGGACATGTCTTCATCGGTCCACAAGTTTCATCACGTCTTTCTGCTATGTTACATTCTGTTTCATTTGTTTGTTCTGGGCAGTGATATGTCACACAGGGATTACTTCCCTGTCCGATTTCACCCGGTTTTATCACTTGACTGGGTACATCTGGATTCACACATTCATCTGTGCAAACTATAGGAATGTGTAATACATTACTAAGGGCATTATTATTAAAATTTGTACGAGATCTTAGAAATATTTTACTTACTACATGAATTTGTATATATTGAGCATCCACATTCATCAGTACCAATGACTTCAGGAACATAATTAGGTGGCATGTCGACACAAAAATTTTCCTCACATGAGCAACCTGGATACAGGATTTACATCTTATAAATACAAAGGTATTTATGTGTGTATGAGTTTGTCTAAAGCTTTGGCTGGCCAAACTATACACACTATAAACCTAAAATTATGCATGGATAGGGCTATCTAATTTTTTCATCGAGGTGAGGAGCCAAAAACTGGTAATTATGGCTTACAGCTTTAACCATATCCGCTAGATAGCGCTGCAGTGCTACTTACATTCGATCTTGATGCAATTATCACTTGTTGAATTCTCTCTAACATATCCTTCTGGACAATGACACGATGTTACAAATGTAATATTACAGTTCTGTAGAAACATATATATAGATATAATGGAAATTGGTCCCTATATCGTTTATGCAGAAAATTACCACACACCGTAGTTGTAAGATCATCGCATGTTCTTGGTATCAGACAAGAGTCTACACAGTGTTCAAGGTTTTGATTACCTGGACAAGTGACGGTGTTTTCCTCTGCAGCAATTAGAAATTGAATACGTCAATGCCTTGAAAAATAGCACCGAACCTTTCCCCACCTTTGCCTAAGACTTACCAGTAAGACAGTTCAATTCTTGAGAATAGTTCTTGCAAACGCCATTTTCAATCTCACAATCTGCAATAGTCGCCAACACGAAGAGATTATAGCACTGGTTGCACTGAGATTCCCCAATGAAGTTTTTATAATAACATTGACTTGCAACACATTTCTCAAACTCGTCATCGACATCACCAATGCAATCAGCTGAATGTAAAAGGTATGAGATTTTATATAGAAAACCTGGCAAATCCATAGTTCTCTGAAAATTTCTCTTGAGATGCAATTATCCCTGTAAAAAAATGAAAATAGATTTGGCTTACCAAAGACAGGATTTCTAAGAGCATCACATGGTTCGGAATATCCTAATTCTACGCATTCTTTGCACGGCGCAGGGTTGCAAGGTATAAAACTACTACAGCGATCTGAAACACAATTCTGGTCCTCACATATTGCGGAACAGGAGTCATTCAGAGAATAATCCATTACATCCACGAATGAACAGTTTGTTACATTACTCACGTTGGATGAACAATTACCTGCACAAAAAGAACCAACATTGAGTGAATAGTCATAGAATTTTTGAATCTTAGCTTAATGTACACAACTTAATCTACGAGTGAGTTCCGTTCCCGAAACTCGCTGAGCTGCAGTTTGTGTTAATGAGGAGCAAAATACAGCGAGTGGTGTACAGAGGAATAGTCAAGATAGAAAAAAGTGTGAAAAGACAATATGACTTGAAGAAAATTAAAACTGATGAAAAACATAGTGTTCATATAATATAGTTACCACAAATTCCAGTAGTTCCTTGTGGTGTTGTTGAGGAAGTAGACAAAGATAGGTAGAATTGTCCTTGATTGATCGGCGAATAGGTGATGGACAGGCCTAGAGCTGCAACTTTCATGATGGCAGTATTTGCGGACAACTGGACTACTACGTTCCCATGATGACTTGAATTCAGCAATGTGTTGTTCACAAAAACCTAAAAAGAAGTTATACTATAATTAGAAATATAGCTGACAAATATGAACAAAATATCACATTGATTTTTCAAGAAAAAGCAAAACATGCTGTCTTAAAAATTTTACCTCATTAGTTATTACATTCACCGTATAGAATGTATTCTCATAATTCAGCGTTAAGCTCTTGACGCAGCTAATGTCTGATGACAATGACATTTCAGGATAGATTTCAATGCAAGGTGCAGCATCCACAGTAACATTAAAGTCATCATTTCCTTCAATCTATGAGGGTAAATGTCACATAAATTAAGACAGAATCCTACTACAATATATCTGGTACACTGTTCATACCTTAGTCACTAGGTATGTGCAATTTCCATAAAATGCATAGGTCTCATTACAGTGGAATGGATTTAAGTTGGGTGAACCAATGCCAAAGCAAGTGCCTAGAATATTAGGATATCGAATCATCTCATAGAACAATACAATATATATTGAGGATAACATTAGCATGGGCAACGTTACATGCACAATCTTCAACTTCGCAGCAACCATCTTGGGTTGTAGTAGGCACTTCAGTAAAAGAGCATTGTTTCTTCTGTGGGCAGGTTGTTGCAACTATGAAATAATAAAACATTGATGATTAAATACAACCATCCAATAGCTGCACTATGTTCAAATCTATGTATCTAGGAAAGTAGGTATGGAAAGTACCCATATAATAGATAAATTTATTTTTAAAATACAAGATGTACAGCCCAATCTAGGGAGCAGCCTAATTGCAAGAAACGTTACCGCATGTATATACATCTCCACAACATGGATCATGCTCTACGAAGACCTTCTCTTCACAATCTGTACAGTTGATTTCTTCGCACTGTTTAGGTTCTTTAATAATTATGGGGCAAGCTTCGGGATCCGAAGATTTTTTCACAGAGATCAAATTGCCACAGTTCGGATTTTCAGGGTCAGGGATACTGGCTCCTATCTAATGAACATTTTATTTATACCTACTGTATATGTTCTCGGATATCTACGTACAGAAGTTTCAAACGCAACTTACTTCATACAACTGACCATTGAATTCCACTCTGACGCATTCTAAAAGAAAGAGTTACAATTTCATTGCTAAACTCTTCATGCCCTATAAACATTTTCAAATTTTCATATTGAATAGGAAAAATCTGACCACATCTGTAGTAAGGACAGCAATCAGATGTGCCTGGTTGCTTGCCCAAATCCATTCGCTTTTCTGTTACATCGCATTCATAATCAGTCCAGTGTTCACATATATCAGCGAGCGCTTCATTGTCTTTGCAAACTATGGAAATAATTCAGCGTGAAATTGGTTAATTACAAAAAGTATGAAATTCTGTCATTATTTTGACAAATATTATAAATCATACCACATATGGTGGAATTGCAGCAGTTTGAAATATGAGTAGAACTGTTTTCATACAGAGAACAAATTTCAACCTCTGGACATGAGAGTTCTACTGCAGGCTTGCATTCACACTTAAAATCAGGACAGCATTGACCGCTCGGAGGGGGAAACTACCAGGTCAAGAATAAAAAATATACTTGTTTGTATGTATTGTGAGTTATCCAACAAGCATCGAATAACAAATTTATTGTTAAAAACCTCTGTAACATTCTCATTGGATTTGCAGTTTAAGTTTGGAGTCTGACAGGTGTGAGTCAGGTTCGTAACGAGCGAAACTTCCGGACAGTCTTGAATATCTTGGCAGGCATACTGCAAACAGTCATCCACCCACCAATACTTCCCGACCTTGTATAAAATACAGTTAATTTTTCACTGAATCTGAGACATTTACATATGACATTGTAAACAGAAATCACCTCGACTTCGGTTCCGTTTTCCAACACGCATTTCTCACATACACAATCGATAGAAGGACAGCAGTCTTTTATTCCTTCGTTTGGTGATTCCCCTGGTGGACATTGATCTTTAGGGGGTTCACAGATATTTATCAAATCTTCCTTACAAACTGTGACATATATACACAAGCAAGTGGATAATTAAAAATCCGGCATGTTACTATTAAATATCAAATGATCAAAAATATATAATTATGGAGTACCGCATTCAAAATCCGGACAGCAGCCTGATGTACCAGGAAGAATTCCAGTTTTATTCAGAAACTCATTATTGGTGCATTCAAAATCCTCAATTTTCTCGGGGCATGTATTGAGCAGAATTTCACCAGGTTTACATACTACAATTGAACATATGAAAATGATTTGAAGATTCAACTACAGGTGGCAAAGCTCAGGCTCTGCAATCAGAAAACATGCACTCCTGTCACATATATTTACCACATTCGTATTCCTCACAACAAACACTGGGATCTGTTTCTCCTGGTCCATAGGTTTTATTCACAATAAACTGATAATCTGGACACCCTCCTGGACCATCACACTTCTCAACAACTTCAATTTCTCGAACTTCCGGACATTCGTTCCCATAATTGTTGCATCCCATCTTCTTGCATTCATCCACTTCCCAAATGGCACCCAACTTAAAAATTTGGATCATAGTTCTCAAGACAACTTTACTGAACAATAAATACGAGAAGGATTCGAAAAGATTCATACCGGCTGGATGTTTCCAAACTGATCCCTGCAGGGTTCACAGGGTACTGCTGTTGTAGACACAGCAGATACAGTTGATACCGCTGACAGAAGAAAAAATGCAATCCATTGTTTATTTTAATTTTCCACTCTCCAGTAAAATGACATTATAAAGTTAATAAAATTTACTTGTTGCTGTGACTGCTGAAGTGAATATGGTTGTAGCAGTTGTTATTACTTGGGTAGTGGTAGGACAAGGTGGACATTCAGTAGCTTCTATGCAAGTTTGTCTTGCTTCACTTCAAGTTTAAAAAGGCAGTGAAAAATCTTGTTCAGACACTGACGACTAACATCCGAAATGCCAATGGTTGAAAACAGTAAAATTAAACAATATTTATAAACTTACTCAAACACATATCCCAATGGACAAATAGGGAAACACCCCTCGACACAACTCAGATCGCAAGAGTCAGCAGAAGGCTGACAACACGTTATCGGGCAAGGTGAACCACAAGCTTCATAGTGCCAGAGGCAGGTGTCATTTCCAGTGTTGAACTGCTCGCACATAGTCGCTGTAAAAATGAAACTAGTGATATAAGTGCACCAAGAAAGACAATTGTGATTACCAAGTAAGAATGCAGTTAGTTGAAGAAATTCATAAAAATAATACATGAAAATATAAAAATAACTTTAGGTTCTCATACGGCATAACTTTGGCGTCCTCCAAGGTATATGTATTCCCTTCTGTCCGCACGCATGAGCATATGTTGCAACCGTTGTACAGAAGCACTCACAGTCACCGCCAGCTTCACAACCACAAGTATCACTCAGGCAATGCAAGTAGTATGGGTCTCTGTCAACCTTGAAGATTGAAACAAATTAATATTAGTAACCAGGATAGGCCAAAAATTTCAACGGCGAAAGATTCAGATTAATTTTACACATTGAGAAAAATTACAGTATCAGAACACTTCTCTGGGCTTAGGTTGAGGGTCCATGAGCTGGTTTCTGTATTATTTGATGCTTACGAATGAATTAAAGAGAAATATACTCGTAATTTTAAAATTTTGTTGAGTGAATCCTCGCAAATCGAGAAAGTGATGTATAGTACGACAGAAACTTACAATTAAGGGTGAAATAAGATCTGAAGAGATCCAGAAATTGTGAATAATTAATGACAAAGGTTTTTCGATTATTTTCATCAATGCAGCGTGCATGGAATATTTTTAGGAAATTCAACAAATCAAAACTTAAAAAGCCAACCTCAACATGACACTCTTTAAACACCTCACTCAATATGATCTGGCATTGTCGTTCTGCCCAGGATTTTCGTGTGGGATATTTATCACACATGTTTATCACTGCCGAGATGTTAGTTATTGGACACGAAGGATTCATTCTCCAACTATTTCCAAAATCGAATGGATTGGAAACAATATCTTTGCTAGGGGTCTGTAGGTCATTGTTCAGTTCCTCGTCAAAGTTACCACATAATCCACAGACTTTACCCTGTTACAAATTATATGGCAAAATCCATTCAAACTCTGATGGATTCTTTTCAACTATGATTGCTATAAATGTCTTCAAAAAAAGTCACTGAATAGGAGATACTTCAGGAAATTACTTACACTATATGAAGGATTTAACTGTATATAAATTCTTGTTTCTTCATCCCACAATATCTGTAATCCAATGCCTGTTGTCACAAATACAAAGAATCCATGTTTGGCTATATGGAATGGTATATTTGAGTGCAGTCTTGTGGTGCCAGAGACAATATTTGGTGCCTTTCCACTTTCCAGTGTGATCTGTGTCGACTAGATATTCAAAATATGATATAAGTTCCCTCAATTCCCATCTTCGGGTGGGAAACTACACACAAAAACTTACCCCAAGAGTTATATATACCGTGCGGGAACAGGTATAACCAAGGGTCTCACAAGGATTAGATTTGAACGATATTTGAAAGCTTCCGTTGCTTGAACCACAGATATCCTGGAAAGACAATTACTCTTGAATATATAGAAGTTTAATCTATGTAAATTCAACTCAGATACTCACAGTAACCAATATGTATCCACAGTCTCCCTTGAAGTCAAGCCGTTTACCATCAAACGTCAAAATACTCGATTCCCCAACCACATAACATTCCCCATTGCATTGCTTTGTAGTACAATCCCAGTGTCCAGATTCACAATGGCTAAACACAAAAAATTCGTTGATTAAAGTTCTGTTTCAAGAGAATAGGGATTATGGTAATAAAAATTATACCATTCATTACAGTCCACAAGGATTCCTTGTCCATTTGAGTAATACTTATTGTTATAGTAACAAGGACAATCTCTCGGAAGGATGCACTGACCAGCGTTAAGCACATAATTGTCTGGGCACATGCAACCTGTTAAAAGATTTTTGGTAATGATCTTTCGTTCGTGAATAGACAAAAAACTTCAGTCATTCACCTACCTGACTGACAACTAACTTTCGGGCATGGAAGGTCTTTATTTTGACAAGTTTTAGCACATTCTATTCCGAAACCAGTAGCTAAAGAAAAGGTGTATGCTTCTGTGGAACAATTGTGAAAAACTTGGCCAGTTGGGCAAGCCGTGGGAAGAGTTCCTTCTCCTTCACATTTCAAAACTCCTTCAATGCACTGACTAATGAGCGCAACACAAAATAAATTATTACTACATACTAACTGATATAAATTGCATCATCACATTTTATAATGGATTACGGGTTGAACCTCTTTAATCCAGCAATCCAGTGTGCTGCAACATGGAAGTTGCCGGGTGACGGAGTAAAGGATTATATAGATTCAACCTGTATTTATATAATAAAGATATCCATACTCACCACATGATTCCCTCATGGCGAAGTGTTTGCCCTGGGTCAAACCATAGGCCTAGATTGTAGCAGGAACATTTCTTCTTCTCGACACATATACCTAAATTACCAGAAGAATACAGATAAAATTAAAAAGAGAACTATCGAAAGCAAAACCTAGTGATTAAAACCAACCATCAGGATTCATGAAGGTATCCTCAGGACAGTTACATCCTTCGACACAGTTTTGTGAACACTGTAGATCCGGCTCCGAAAGAGAGCGGCATGATTTTCCACAAGAACTTCCGCAAGTCTGAAATACTTCTCCTCCGGTACATTGAACATCTCAATAGATAAAAAAAAATCCAACGATATAGTCTTTGCCGATGTTGTTCTTCAGTCTACACTACTTACCACAAACACCATCGACTCTCCAGTCAAGATAAATTCCCCTGTAACTACATTCTTCAACGTATATTGCCAAAGCATTGCACAGGCAATCCGAATTAGCACTCGTATCACATTCGCACACATCATACAAACAGTTGTCGTAGTATGGACTCGGATCGATGTCATTGTGACACGGCTTGAATGTGTAATGAGTTTTTATAAGTCCACACATTCCTTCAGCATAAATCACTGTAAAAAGTGAATAGTGGGAATAATTTTTAATTATTTTTTGTTAGTGATATACAAGAATTACTCTTTTGGCTGTTTATCTGGCAAGGAAGATTGCTGTGGATAGGAACATCTTTGCATTCAGCACTCAACTTCCATGAGTTACCAAACAAGCTGGGAGTATTTTCTACAATGCCCTGAGATGTTATAAAATCGTCAGCGCCATTTCCATTATAGTTCCCTGCCAAGCCGCAGATTTTTCCTGGAAAGCGAAAGCAATACTTGTGAAATCGTTCTCATTTCAAGAAATTGACAATTCCAAATTTACCAGCATAATGACGAGGCAATCTAAGGAAGATGTTGCTGTTTCCATCCCAGTTTATTTCAATACCGTTTTCGGAATCCCACATTTGAATCGAGAGGGAAGACTCTCTGTATATCGAGATTGAGCCTGCAACGAAATAGAAAATTACCAATCCTCAGTTCGTACCTGTGCTTTATTTCATAGAAATAAACAGCACCTGCTATGTAAGGGAGTTGAATGTCGTAGAGATTGATGCTCACGGTTCCTCCATGTCGAAACATAATTTCCTACAAATTTTCGAATACATCAGATTGGGAACGATTCTTATTCTATCAGCTACCAACAATTAATGTTTTTACTATTGTAACGCTGCAAATATTTAAAAGCATTCAATCAGGGTAATGGAGCTCTAATGTTCCATTTAAAATATCCATCGAAGCTCAAGGGCCTCAAATAAAGCCTCGACCCAATAGCAACAAGCTTTGATTAACGAATTTTCAATTCACTTGGATTCAAGTTTCAGGAACGGAACTGACTCATACATCGGGGAAGTGGTGTGTACTTTCAAATGATATTGTCAGCTCACCTGACTTCTTCCATTGCCTTGTAGACTGACACTGAAGGATTTCGTGCAAGCAACACCAGGATCAATACCGCATTCAACATTGTCAACGATGATTGTGAATGTTTCATCAACGCAATCCTTTGCAAAGACATATCTGAAATTTTAAATCACACATATTGCGGCTTTATATTAAACAAATCTATGTTCTAACATTCGTCTAATTTAGCATTGAATATGTTAGTTGGATTTTGATATTTTTATTCTTCAAATGTCAGCTTTAAATCTTACCCATTGGTTGATATCGACTATTTTGGCAAACCCTGGTCAGATCATTACTTTCAAACTTCAAACATACATTCGAAGATAACCTCACCTGCACTTCCCATTGAAGGTATAAAATATTCCGTCAAATGTTCTGTAATGAGCGAATCCATGTACAAATGCAATTCCCGGACAAAGTGATTGGCTACACTGCCATTCTCCATGGTCACAGGTACTGATATAGAAAGATTACAAAATTTGAATGCTAAACGTAAATAGTACTTTTTCGATGCGGCATACCAGTTGTTGCAATTATAGATTTCAGTCACAGATCCCGGAAGGTATTCGGCATGTTTATGAATGCATGGACAGTTTGCACGTTCAACACATCTGTCTTTGTATTCATATAAACCTGAGAGATGTGTGACAATAAGTTACTTTTCACGAAATTACTGTTACCGTTTAATACATGACAGTACATGACACTACGAAACGACACGCAACCTTTACTACACTGGCATCGGTCGAAACAATCTTGAGTCACCACACTCTGAGCAATAGTGCATGTCGGTGGAGATTCTTCACCACATTCCATCCATACATGTTGTGATTCACATAGACGTGCTGTTAAAGATCAATAGCAATCAGTAATGGTCATTTAAAAGCATAATACCTCAACCAAAGTTTTGTGATATGCAATTGTAAATACCCGGGAGAGAATTCATCAAATGAATGATTGAACAAATTCAGCAGCATAAATTAGTAGGCTACTTACGGCACTGATTTCTATTACGCCATTCAGGAGGTTTTCCTCCAGCACGAGCACAAAATCTTGCATATTGTGATAGAACATTGCACTGACAATCAGATCTCGTTTCATAATCGCATCTACACAGTTCCTTTTTGCACATTTCAATAAACATGGTTGGATCGATGTGAGCATGGCAGTCATTGAAATACGACAATAGAATGTAGCAGATATATTGCACAGGCTGAAAGCATAAACTATTCATACAGGTATTTGTATATTTGAGGGCCAGAAAGATTAGTTGGCACATAATTGTTTATTATGGCATTTTGAAATACCTCAGATGATACGCAAACAGAGTGATCTTCATCCAATATTTCAGTATCAGAGCAGATCTCACCAATATCAAGCTCCTTCCATGATTTGGCCACCAAGTGCACACTTCCAACTATTCGTTCTCCTGTATAGAAAACCGTAACATATATACCGAAGTTCAAAAAGATACCACAATAATAGATAAAACGGCAGAAACCTGACTTGGCGATCAGGTCGTCAGACTTATCCGAATTGTAGTTCCCGCAGAGTCCCTTAGTTTGATTGTAATATCGGTCAGTTGACAATATCACATAAACTGCACTAGCGCGTTGATCCCATCTCAATACCAAGTCACCAAGTTTAATTATGATATATGGATCCAGCCAGCTGACTAGAAGGTTATATCCATCATACGGAAGAGATAAACTGGGAATAAATGATAGTTACATGTTAAAAGATTATATTTTTAAAGTAAAATTTGTAAACTACAACCTCTTTTCGTTCAAGGAGACCCTGCCACCAGTAATGAGAACCCGAATATTGGATTCTGCAATTAAAAGCTTGATTTCAGTAATACAGGGCGTGGCCGAGTAATGGTATTTTCCATCGGAAACACAGGCTGGATTTCGTCTAACAAGAACCTGAAATGAAATTTCAATAAATACTCCAAATTAGTCATAAGTATGGTGTAGATATGGAGCTGAAAAGAGTACCATGATGAGAACTTTTGTGCGACTCCTGAAAGTAAATTATATAGCAATAGCATGTTTCAGAGGAATTTCTTTTCACCTCTATGATTATTACAGATATTGGGGAAGTTATGAAGGAGATTTATATAGCATTCATCATACCAGGCCTGTTTCAAATTCTACACCTTCATGAAAACAATTGCAAATTTTGGAAATAGTATACTTAATTCAAGATTGAAAAAAGTTATGATGACGGAATGTGGGTAATATGAGACTTATATAACCTTCCTATAGTTAAATCATCTATCATCCTTGCCTAAAATCTGTGGAAAACAGTACCTTGAAATCAGCTGTCCGAGTTGATGCCACCATTTCGTACTGACAAGTGCCTGGGAAATCGTAAGCAACTCCATCAAATGTAATCACATGACCAGTACCATACATAACGCAAACATCTGAACTCCAGGTTGTATTGAAATCCGTCGGACGTCCTGGTATTAGGGTGTAACCGTCTAAAAACAAGTAATATATTGTGATCATCTATATGGGGGGAACTTTCATTAGATATTCGACATGCAATCATTCGTAATTGGTCTTACTATACAGACAACGATAGCCATAGAACATCTGAGGACATGAACATCTGTTCGCTCCAATACACACCCCACCGTTCATGCATGATTCTGTACAAGATTCTGTAATATATATTAACAAAAGAATTAGGAAATTTTTAAAATATGAATGCCAATCACTAAGATGACTGTTGACAGATGATCCATTATTTTTCCAATATAATTCTACAATGAAGAACCGAGTACTGCTCCATACTTATCACCTATATACCATAAGAGCATGGATAACACATAGAAAACACCATCAAACATGACTAGCTCTCTCGTTTCCATGTGTGGGGGAAATTCAGGAAATAAAAAACATTAATAGAGAAGACAGCAATGTACACACAGGAGAATGAGTGGTAGAGTTAAACTTAATACTAATATTGCATGCAAAAAATCGAAACCAAACACAACCAACTTCAAATCTTGTATGTTGT
Source organism: Halocynthia roretzi (assembly GCA_013436055.1). Taxonomy (NCBI): domain Eukaryota; kingdom Metazoa; phylum Chordata; class Ascidiacea; order Stolidobranchia; family Pyuridae; genus Halocynthia; species Halocynthia roretzi. The sequence goes on along the minus strand of QRAM01000009.1, from coordinate 712,555 downwards.
CATGACCATGGCTAAATATTACTCTATTAAGCAAAATGATTATGGTATGGTTGATCTAAGATTCTGATTAATCATTGTATTCCTAATATCCTGCAACTAACAATAAATATTTGATAATGAAACACGGATAAATAATTATTAATCAATATTAGTCAGTTTACCTAAATTTTTGACATATTCACATCCGGTAACAGCATCAGGATTCAGGCAACTTCCTATCGTTTGATGAAAGGCAAGACCAGATGGGCACTGGCCAATGTACAGCTTTCCTTCGACGCAGATGTAAAACCGTATGCATTCACCCTGCATCTTGAATGCTAGATATTCTTTTGGGCTCCCATCATCATTGTAGCAATGGCCAACTAAAAATTAATGTATAATATTATAATTCAGTAACAGCAACTATTTTGAACACAGTTCATACCCGGATCATCGTCCACGGGTTCTGCACTAGCCGCGCCAGAATCTGCAATAACTTGCCTCCGAACTATGATATCAAAAGATGTTGTTAAGTAGTGGTGAATTTTAATGTCTAACTACCATATTTAAAAACTTACCTCTCAATGAATGAGAATCCTCAAACTTCTCACTAAAGTCAAACAGAGGTAAGTCGTTACATACGTAATGATAGCCAGGTTTGAACAGATTCTATCAATGTACCAATAAGTCTTTGGAATGGAATAGTTGGCACCCTCCACCTAACACCGAAAATCTCCCAATGTCCGAAAATTCCACACTGTTTTCAACATAGCGAAGCAAATACACGGTTCCGCATAACATTACACAGTATTGTTCTCGCTAATTACAGTCGTGCTTTCCATACTATTATTCCCTATTGGTGAATTACATAATGCCTATTAATGGCGAGTTTTCTCAATCGAAGATACCGCTGATTTAGTGTTTCCACAATGTTCCCGGGGTGTTCGTGTGCCGTTAGGAGGCGCTATTTGATGGTGACTTCCGTGCATTTGGTATCGTAGCTACTTACACACATAGTCCGTTAGTGGGCGCTATTTCTGTGTTCATCAGGAATGGGTGATTTCAATACATTTCGTAGGGAGGCTAGTTGCACACGTAGGGCGGTACGGCTTTTCATTGTATACAGCAAATACGTATACAGAAAAGCGGATCAGTGTCGTCCCACGTGTATAACTTCTCCCGGTACCGAATGTTGGAAAATTACCTAGGAATGTCTGATTTACTTATAGAGTTCAATCGTTTTCACAAAAATCAAATTTTATCGTCAGGTCATTTTCCCATAAAGACATCTCTGGGGCATCGAGCGTCGGAATCACCTATTTTCATCACATTTCTACACTATGAAAATACTGGAAAATTTAATTTACCTGTATTTTATTTCCGTTTGAGTTGATGAATTCACTGAAATAGAATATCAATAGAGTTACAGGATTAACACAGCATCTTGTTGAAATCGACACAGGAAGCAGAAAATTAGAAAGTTCTAGATCTATATGCGGTCATGTGTAAGGCGTGATCCGTGTCTTGACCTTGGGACCTATGCCGTCGGGTTAATACAGATATTATTGCTGGCAAACATTTAATCGTCATGCGCAGAATAAAGTGAAATACACATGTTGACTCCAGAGTGCCGGATTTTTCAAATTAAACGTTATGATTACAACTTAGTTAGTAAAACAGTACAGTAAATACAGTACAGTACAGTAAATACAGTGCGTTAGATCTATAAGTTTATTCCATACTCACCGTAAAGGAAAATAGTCACGATAAGTAATATACAATTCTTGCCTTTCCTTCTCATTTTTACGCTTTATGGAGAATATTTCTGAAAATAAAAATCATCTGTAAATCTCTAAGTTTCAACTATGTCGTAAATGACATCTCTACGCATTTAAAATTAGCGAAGTACATCACTCACCTATTCTCTACGAAGTAATATATATTTGCAAAAATTGTGATTTTATAGTACCGCTCCTTGAATATTTTTTGTCTTACCTTACTCACCTATTGCTAGAACTTTGGACGGAAAAATTGCGAAGGGATATTGCCAGGATGCTCTCAAAGACTTTGTACTAGTGTAAGGCAAATTACAGTTGGTGAGTCATGTAATATAATCAGGTATGTTGCATTTTATTACCAGCTAGGTCACTTCGAATGTTCCGCTGCTAATCAGTCCAGTGGTGCAATCAATTCAATTATTAACGCATAGAACGAAATGTCCAGGAATAACTTTATATCTAAAGATGCAAGAGCAGTGTGAAGGGAATAATTCACTGTACATTTTGAACATCACAGCTTCCAAATTAAGTATGTGATATTCTAACTCAAGACACTTAACAAGCCAGCATTCAATGGGAGTGTTTATTAGGAAAGAAGGCGGCAAGAATCATTCTTGCAGAGAAATTTATTTTTTACAACATAAGAATAAAATGATCTAAATTCATATCACGTAGGAATAGCGAGAAGAAAATCCTTACGGGACGAATAAAATGAAATCCCATGTACTGTATTCGAATTAGCAAAGGTTGCAATATGAAATGCAATCAAATAATACCTCAACAAGGAAATAATACCTATCAATTTGTACAGGATGGATAGTCTGATTAAAACATCCCGCGTGAAATCATTCAGTCGTACATTGCACTCTGGTTCAGTTAACTACCTTACTCATCAAAGTCCAATATTGCAACATAGTCAAAACATGCTTTGTGTAATCAAAGCAACCTTCGACACTGAAAAATTAAATTAACACACGCTATACTGCTTTAGATGGTAAAGTACATTGCATTGGCACAGTGCACAGTGCACAATAAGTTAGCAGTGTTGGACACGATTGCGGAATGTTGGGCTTGAATTACTGTAAAATGATTGGTAAGCATTTACCGCTGTTTATGCACATAAAAAATCATTAGCAATTGTAGTGAAGGACGCCCAAAGCCCCCCATACACACACCACTACCATGCCTAAGTTTCAGGCGGATCAACTTCATTGGACAGGTTCATCATGAAAGCAAAAGTAGTAATAGGCTAAGCCACAATAAAGTGATGTACAAAAAGTAAACAAATAATGTCTATATTGCAGACACACAAATTGGATCATGAAAAAACGTCTTCCTGTGTTCACTTTTCACGCAAATTGTAATATTTCCTTAAATTAGAATTCCTGTATCAGTAAAAATCAATTTGGTCATGTAGTACAAGGACTTTTTACAAAGATTAGAAATTTTAGAATTAAATAATTATATGTACAGAGTGATCAACTCTTAGCACTTGCTGTCGATGCCAATTCAATATCCTCAACAATTTCAGCGTCACTTATCTGCACTCTTTTCGCTGGTGTTCTGGTATTTTCTAGGTATTCTGAACAAAGAAACGAGTACAACGTTAAAAAATAACGCTCTCACAACAGATGTATAATAATATAAGAAAAATCAAACAAAGCCATGCAGTGAGATAGCGGAGTATTATGGTTAGTTGTTAGTTAGTATTATAATATTTCTATAGTTTCTTATAGAGTTAATGCAACCCCCATCAGCCGTTCACATAGCGGTCAATCCAGCCAATAATAATACTGTGAATTAACTATTACCTCGAATCGGATAGTGAAAGACTAGAAATTAAGAAACAGCTTAATGATGATTTTGAATGACAATTTATCAACGAGCATATATCAATTATAAGATCGAATTATAGAGAGTGCTTGAAATGAAACCATAACTGAAGATAGTCGACACAGCGCTTATTCAACTCGGGAGAATGACTTAGTAAGATACAGTAAAATGAATATACTGCATGTGCAACTATTACATATCTTAATTTTACCGAATTTAGAACAAAGGTGGATTATGTTAATAGCACGATACGAGAACTTGTGTTTGGTTAACTGGTTAATAGCTAATTACCGTGCAAACTATAAACCATGCTGACCAACCACTATACCATACAATTTTAAATACTTCAGCGCAGCATACACAGCAGTCCATGTATATACAATACCGAAACGTCGTCAGCTAACCAGTAACCAGTAACCAGTAACCAGCAAAAATGACTAACTACTTGGATACTTACTCGAAGAATCCTTTCCGTCACAGGAAGAGAAGCATGCAGTTATAATTACAGTAGTTACCTTCACCAACGTGCAAGATTACATTCACACCCTGAACTGTCAGTGCAAAGTGCATCATTGCAAGTTTAATGATTTATGATGGTATATGTTTCGATATTGTGCTGATAAATTTTCTACATTTAAATGAATATACAAGAGTTGTACAAGCAAAACGCATTTTTGAGTAATCAGTACCGAATAGAATTTAGATACTATCCCGTTATAGATCAATTTAAAGCGCTTGAATTACGAGATAACCTTTTTGGTTATCTGTTGCAAGAGCTAATAATAAAATGATCTATCACCTTCATACGAAGGATTCAAGTAAATGGGAGTCAACGCTATCTTCAACCGGATGCGTTGGAACAGGCAACTAATATTACGTAGATCGATCCACTTCCTCGGTGTTACTTGGAAAAATAAATAATCACGTACACATGCAGCGACCTTGAAATGAGGTATTTAATAACGTGACAAGCGTTGATAAGCGTTATTGTAATTGCGCAATATTAATATTTTGTTCTTGCAATGTGCGCTCTGCATGAGACAATTTTGTTTCTCTGCTACAGCAATCTCTTGCGACACGCGGCATGCAGAAATTGAAAGGCGTTACATACTCACTGCTGCTGAGTCTAACTGGTACTGAAAGTGTTGGGTAAAAATTGTTTTCTCCATGGTGATTCGGCGCGCTGGCGTAAAATACAGAGTCTTGGCGAGGATGTTGACGCTGCTGGAAAAATCTGAAAGAAAGAATGAAATTAATACATACAACAGTCTAAATCTACGGCCTTGAGGAATTTGCTTTGACAATATCACAAAATATCTTTCTCAGATTCTTGAGGTAAGCATTCAGGTTCCTTGCTAAATTGTTTTAGCTCTGCACAACAAAAGGTCGTACACCAAAAAATCTATTTATATCGTCCCATGATCATGCAAATTCATCAACAACAGAACAGTGTATTTGGATACACATTCTTAGAAGCTTATAGAAAAGAGAAAAACACGTATTGCGCAATGTACATTGTCACGAACTAGACAAGGGTTGTGAGCAAGCAAAAAATGTCGAGCTGAAATGACATTCAGTACACTAAAGGCATAGTCTTTACCTTGGTCTGTGTTTTCGTCTTTTACCCAAGATTCCTTTGAATGTGAGATAAATCAATTCAAAGGCAGTCAACAAGAAGCAAAGAGCACTCAAGACATTCATGTATCGCATGAAAATAGTTTTTTCCTGCAAAATAGAAATGAAAGCATTATAGCACCTGGTTCTAGTACAGTATAGCAGTGGATTTGGGGTAATACTGTATTGAAAAACTGTTTAGCAAACAGGTCAATAACATAGCTGCGAGACATTCTATACATACCCATGGTCTTGATACCCAGCAAGGAACATAACCACCAGATCCGAGTGATGTATGTTGTCCACATGCACTGTCGATATCTGGGTCGGGTCCAGTACATTTATAGGCGGCTGGCACTTTGAACCAGAGGAAATCAATTGGTTCGATATTGGCCTCTTGCGTTGGATCCTAAAGCAAGAAGATCAACCGAATATTAAACCGTTTCTGTATATTAATATACTATGTAATTCAAATGACTTTACACAAACTCATTTTGAAACTTTGAAAATTTATTCCTGCTGAATTCGTAATTAATTCCTACAAGTAACGATTCAAATGTTGAATACTACGCTTGGGAATAAGTATCGGATAACAAAGATTTAGCTACTCTTTATATATCCCCCATTTAACTCTTAAGAAAAACCTTTTAGTGAAGGAATTCTCTATGGGTTTATACAATTGTAGTTAGTGAAGCATTTCCGAATAACGGAGTCGAATTACACCCCCGTCTATCTAAGCAACCACATTGATGTCAACAAAATGTATTTCAGAATTCAGCGAGTGGAGTATTACTCATTATAAACGGACTACGTAAACTAAATCGAAGCAACGCTTTTCGTCTCCGTAACGTAAGAAGACGTGACCATTTTGCTTATGTACACAACCAACAATTCAGTTTAAGCGCATAAATAAACAAAAAAGTTCACAAGCATGACCCATTTTTCAAGTCATTCATTTAAATGGACAAGTGTTTGCTCGTGTATCTTATCTAACCCAATTTCTGACAGCGAACAATCCAGCCAGCTTTTAACAAGGAGAAAAAATGAGTGCCGGAATAAGATATACACAAATTTAATGTAAAAGGAGAATAAATTGATTTGTATGTTGTAGGTATATTTGTTACCCTGTCGTTGACAACGAGGCACTTGCTTCGTTCCAAAATAAAATATAGCGACATTACTTGTTACGTAAGGCAAATACATTACGTTGGAAGACTCAGTCTGATGTCATTATTTACGTCACTTTACGTAACGCTCACTGATCATTCGAATGCAAAACGTCACAGTACGTGATTATGAATATGATGCCTTCAATGGACTCACCATAAACTTGAAGAGACCATATGCAAGATAAATAAAGACAGCTTCCAAAACAAGGCGAACGACGACATTCAAGTAATAAGCATAGTGGATTTTCATCGTGTAGGGTACCTAGAAAAATCACAGTAATAAAACGGGAACCAACGTTAAAAATACCACACGAGCTAATTTTCTATATCCTTTTAACGTAAGTATGCAATTTCAAACCTCTTTGAGTTCGCTTCCCGAATAAACTTTCTTGACCTTAACGTTTCCAATACTCCTCTTTCTTTTTGACATTTTGGCGAAATCTTTTTCCGCTCTAGGGTCATCCTGCCGAGAAAAAAGTAGTTGGAAATAGGAATTGCAAATAAGATTAAAGAATAATAAAATTTTATCAGAATTTTTATTCCAAATGTAAAAAGTTGGGGATAAAATTACCACAATGAGTGCATCCGCCTCGCCTTCTTCCGCCTTTCGCAAGTTCTCTTCTTGTTTTTTCAACTTTTCGATTTGTCCCGTGACACTCATCGAATAAAAATGGAACAGGATAGTAGGCGTGGCAACAGCTAACAACTAAATGTCGCAGGGAAAAGAATTAATCCTCGGAACGAAAATACAGTATTCATAGATTCAATTGGTAATGGTAGCGAAACTGCCATTATGCTTTCGCAAGTCGTTTCGAACCGGTTGAATAGTTTCCTGGTCTACGACTACATTCTTAATGGTTCAATATTGAAAAGAGTGTCTGGAACACCTAAGACTTATGGAAATTTTCATCAACGTATTATATTAATAAGTAGCATAGAATTGTGAACTTTCGTAAGTGTATGCGAAATTGTTCATGGACGTAGTGGAGAATTGGATGAATCTACGGTAGGTCAATGTCCATGTCAGGTTTCGGATAACGAGAAAAAACGTCACGTGGCGAAGCGATTGATTAATTACGTCACACTTAGCAATTTAAACTCTGACACCGATACTGTATAACTTTAAATTCAAATTTTAAATCAGTTGAAGTGTATATAAGCAATAGTTTGTAGTAGTATATCCAAGATGTATATAACTGGAATATTCGAACGAGTTTGAACATGAAGATTAAAACACACGGATGATTCTTATTATAACATTTCCTTTAGACATATATTATCTGAAATCAAGATTACGGTCCATTACTATTACAATATGGTATGTAGAGGGGGAAAAAGAATTGACTAGGATTTAGTTTTACACTGATTGTGTCCTACTTCAATGAAACTAATATCCAGCAGTCATAAGGAAACAAGTCAACCGAGATTTCAACAGCGCGTAGCCCTCTTAATTCCAGCCAAGGATTGAAAAGTAGGTCAACTTGTTCTAACGCCGTCGCAGCAGCCGCTAGTTTACGAACCGAATTGACCGACGGACAGAAGTGTTTTAAGTTCGGTTTATGATAGCAAAGAATACATGCTGCTGTGAAATTCCACATGGTCTGTGCAAATCTAATTAGGGGCCATTAGTTGGTCGACTCAAATACACGTAGGGAATAAGAGGATGAGAATATTTAGTAGTTCATTAAGATAAGCAATAAAATTTCACGAAACCTTTACGTCAAATATTTCATCACTGACAAAATGGCGACATTATAGGGTTTACAGAAAAGAATGAAAGACACGGTGAATAAAAGGAATAAGATGAAATATTACGACTACTATCTTTTTTAAATATAGGAGTTCCGGAAATTGACCATTTTTGTATTGATCTACAGCACAGAACATACATTAGAACACCATCGAGTTAGTGTAGTTAATTCGGGAAATTTTCGATCATTTATCAGCGTCATGCTGTGGACCAGACTTCGTAGAATTAAGAGCTTGATAAAACGTGTGTGCAATTTAATAACCAAGCAACCAGCAGTCAGTATATCAATTACAATAATCGTTTTGTAAGTCTGTAATTATACGTACATGTATACACGTATTGTCGTGTTTATATTATATCGCAACGACGTGGATATCTTAACGTTGTAGTCGTAAACCAAAGAGGTATTACGTGTTAACAAGCGCCCGTACACAAACAACATTACTCTCTGTGCTGTAATTAGAGTAAGATTGTGTCATTCTTTTGTGCATGAAGACGTACTAATGACGAAAAACCAGTTATAAACTGTAAATTTCATCGACAATAAAAGACGAGTTGCAGTGATAGCGTTACACCACAGCATATGACTAATAAAGTCAAACAACCTATTTGTTAGTGGAGTGAAATCAACCACAAAACTTGTGCCTAGACATGGTAATCGTGGTTACCTACCTGAAATGCCCAGAATCTGATGTGGGATATTTTTGAGAATTTATTGAAACAGACATTTGTGCAACCGATCTCTTGCGTGCTGCATTTGAATGCTGATTGTTCATCACTGTAAACTAAAAAAAGAGTCGAAAGTCGTTCAGATTAAAAGGTTTTGAGCTCCTTAAGATTTAACTCTGGAGGATTGTTAATTTTATATCCTTATTTTATTAAGAGGCAACAGAATTGGATAAAAGTATTGTGTTTCAAGGCGTCGCCTGCCACTTCATTTGATAATAGCAGTTTTCTTTGGAAGTGGAAGCGAAGTGCCTTGGAAATCGTAGAAATAATCACTTTAAATGGGAAAGTAACGAGATACACAAACACAAAGTCGAATGACACGAGTCTTATGCACAAAACTTATATCTAAAACGGATCATACCATGAATAAACTTATTAGTTAACGAAGGTGCAGTTTCAAATAATGATACTATACTATAGAATTTCGAATTTTATTTATGTATTGTTACTTCTTGCAACGCACAATAGCCACATCATGTGCGACCGACGAGGCGACATCGCATCAAATTCCACGCAAAAGTTATGAATGGAGGGAAGGAAATAGCGCTCAAATAACTCCAGTACGATACTAGAGCATGTGCTTACTATTGTATTTCGCTCTGTAATAAATATGGTGAAACGCAATGTGCGGAATACCTGGGTAAAGAAACATTTTGGAATCTACTTTGGACTGACAAAATTAGGAAAAGTGATCATGTAGATGAAATTAGTTGAATCAAAAAAGTACATACAAAATATACAAGGAACATTTGGCAACTTTTTAATATTCTGGTATAAATGTGAACTGGAAAAGTACGCAATAACACATACCTGCTCCTCCAATAGTCACTACGACGATTAAGCGGAAAACGAACACACATAGGTACCACAGTTGACCGAGCCATGTACTATAACGGGTTACCTACAAAAGAAAAAACCTTTGGTGAAAGCAATCACAGCATTTGACAGTTTCTACGCAAAAGTCTTATCGTCAATTTCTGAACGAAAGCTTAGCTTTTGTGTTACTCCTTATTGTCATACAGACCTGCTCCGATATCTTTTCTACCAGATGCCACATCGCGAATCAATTGCAATTCCGATCAAAGAGCGCGTTCTGTACAAGATGTAAATTAACTATAACCAGCAATAACGGAATCGTTGTCGTATAAAATCTGAAAAGTGAAACATGAAAAAATTGAAATTGATGGCAAAAATCCTCGAGTGTGTTGCTTAGTTACTGAAAAACTGGAACATATAAAATGCAATACCTATTTGCATGCATGCACTAATTTACAAAAATACACTTAGGATAAGACTAATGCAGACACGATAAACAAATCATATAATTTGCTGAATCCACAGTACGCCAAATTGACAATTTTTCCACTCTCAAGACTTTAGTTATACATTTAATTTAACCTGAAACTGGTGACAATAGAATATCTACAAAGTTTATATGTTTTTTCTGTTGCCCTTGACCTTCTACCCTCAATTATTACGTCATTAAGTTAATGCAAATTGACTGTGACCCTACATTACCACCGGAAACCATAGTCTTTAAAGACTATGCGGAAACAGTGGAATTACTGTATCTATTTTCAAGTACGGTATACAGAGTAAGTTGCCGAATACTTTACTGCTATAAACCTTTCCTATATCGAGCTGTCGAGTCGTTTGTTCCAGTTTCACTAACAGCTTTCGCTTATAAAGGTAATATTTCACTACCTTCCTTGTGAACAAATAAACAACTGTGTCAAGGGACTTGCATAATTACACAAACAGAATAGCAATACAATAACATCAACATATTTCTCTGTATGCAATTATCATCAGCAATCCATCCAACTATACAAGTATTACCATATTATTCTGGCAGTTACGATAAGAACATGGTATCACTAGACTCAAAAAAATACATTATTTTCACGTCAGAATGATCGTCGATAATTCTATCAGGAATATTAGCATCGAACAACAACTACCCGAACCAGTGAACGTCCTCCTGCCAACACTCACTAAAAATCAGATAGCGTTAGTGACTTGCTGCTGGTAAATATCACTGCTTGCCCCCCTTTCTCTCAGCGAAATAGAAAAAACAAAGGCTCTCTCTTTCTCGGTATTCTTTTTACTTGAACAATAGGCGCAAGCAGATTGCTAACCAAGTGATAATTATTCGCGAGACTAATTTATGGAAACAAATCCTCCGTCTGTATAGATTAAAAATTTTGCGCCTACCGGCCGTGAAGAAGTCCCGCACTATTGATGAAAGAGACCGCGTACACTGAATGGCATGACCGCGCAATATGCAATTAATTATGTGACGTCGACAGCACTTTAATAGATATACGTGCATAACTACTACATGTTGCATCATTGTTGAGAATGTTGCATTATTCTATATCAGTAAACGTGACAACGGAGTCAAGTATTGAACGCGTACAGAACCATATGTTTCGTCTGCTCTGAATAGATCAGTTAATTAACAGAAAATAGAAAAAAAAATCCACATAAAATTAAAATTGTATTAGAACAATACAGGGTACTAAAATTCAAGCGGTCATTCTGTATGAATTATGTTTTGTAATAAAAATCTTATATGAATATCGAAGACCAAATTATGCTTACACATCATATTTTCAAATGTGCAGTTAGACAATGCTATCTTCGATCCCTGAAAAAGTTCTCTTCTCATTTTCCCAATTACAATTCAATTTTATCACCTTTGCTTTTCACACAGATAGTTACAAAATAGATCTATTACTAGATATTTGCATTCAACCTCGTGAACTAGTTTCAACCTAATAAATGCTTTGTGAACAATAATCCGAGAATGTGAACAAAGCCTGATCAAATCTCTATTAAGTTTGCTTCAAGAATAAGTGTATTTATACTTGAGCTACGGAAAGTCCCTTACCAGCGCCCGCTGAATATCACCCATCAAAAACCACATGGAATTTTGAAGTGTCTTCTCCTGATACCCTCAAACCACTATTTGAATGGGTGAATTTCAAATACGCTGTCAGCGTATAAAAATGCTTCCCCATTTCCCCAATACAGCACCTTGAAACTTTCCCAAATTTCCCCATGATTGATCTGAATATGATTCAATTATACTCGTTCCATGTAAGTCTTCATCCATCGTTGCACTGCTTATTATTTCAAACGACTCGCACCAACAGAGCACAGTGGCGTAGCATTCACCTTGAGGGAACTTGACTGGTTAATTAGAAAGAAATGGTGCTCGGCATGGGGAACTACGACTGTAAAGTGGTTTGACGTGAAAGGATAAGGAATAAACAAACATTCATTCACTCCAGTAATCAAAAGTTTAAATGAGTCCAGCAAAGTACCACCATGAAGATTAGTCTTAATATTTAGAAGTAGATTCAGGTGACGATTAATTCGTCCTGTCGCATTGTGAAAGAATTAGGATAACCTTAAAATTCTTAATCAGCACGTGAACGTAATTAAACATCATGCTTGGGAATCTATGTCTGATCCTAAGAGCAATTCTTTAAACTAGACCAATCGCAAATCACACACAGTAATTTTATACCACTGTTGCTGTTTGATTTAATTATCATACAATATGCTCTGCGTGACATGACCCCAAAAAGCATTACTCATTCGGGAAGTCACAATGATGCAGCAAATATGAGTTAGATGTGTAAATTGCACAACCATTTGAGAAGATTTGGTCACAACACTAATTTGAGGCTCATATAACTTTGTCTAATGGTAACGAAGGAATATTAGGATTTTTGCGTCGGGCATTCATGTGACTGGGATAATCTTTTTAAGAAACCACATTTTAATTGATGATGTTATTAAATAATCATTGGTTTGATTGATTCAATAAAACTTAGTTCAAACTATAATACTAATTTATCAGCCAACTAATTAGATAATACTTTGCAGAACGTACTTTTCAGTGTGTGTATGTGGGGCCAAATCAATATACAGTAGATTCTAAGTACAGACAGTATAATTCTTAAACAGAATGTCTAGAGATCCGTTTTACATTTCACGAACACCACGGTTGTCATCCAGATTTCCAGTTGGTTATTTGGACTGTTACTGTCAAACCATCGATTGATCTCTTCTCGCCCAAATGTCCATTTGGATTAAGTAATTCTGTCCAAACATGGATTCTTTTAATCAATACAGATAGGAAGTGTCGCGTCCCAAATCACGTTACTCTTTTAGACCGGAAATGTAAACTTCAAACAGTGCGCACTCTAGGCTAAGAACTCAGCCAGCGCTTAATCAATCGAAATTGTTGCAAGAGTAAAATGACTTACTGATTTACAGCAAAACATTTATCTCTGAACATACTGTAATAGCGCAAAAATATGATAGTGATAAACGTGATGTTGCTCTCTTCAAGTTTGCTTGCTCACGCCATCAACCCATCAACAGCAATACGTCAACATAGCTGTTTACAGAGGAATTTATTTAATGCTACATCACGAATTTATTTTTAATATACTGCTACATATGCGGTTCGAATCAAATTGTATTGAATTATTGTTCAGAGCAATATACCGAAAATATAAAATAATTAATTTTAGCTTATCAGCAGCATGTATAATATTTATCGAATGGAAACATGGCTCGGTTGATGGATCTTGTTTCAAGTAAACAGGGACACGTAACTAAACTACCAGCACAAATCGATAAAAATTCAAATAAAAAGACAGCACTTCGAAAACAAGTATATGTAGTACACAAGATCTAGTTAAATCGGCAAGATAAACAAAAATGTCTTTATCAATGAATGGAGATTGTCGTAAATAAGTTGTTGATTACGATTTAACTGTGGGAATAAACTTCTCCTCTCTTCGTATGTTGTCATTGCAATTAAATAATGATATATATATCTACTAAACTTTGATACTTATTCACTAGACTTCTAAATTCATGCAACGAAATACGAGAATACAATAATAGAATTATCTCAATACACAAATTTATGCAGAATAATCATCAAAGTACTTTGCCGAATTTATTTATTCAAGGGGAAGAGGATTCAATTAGACAGGATTTTTCGTTGATTCACATATTACTCATTATACTGCGCAGTGCATGCTTCAGTTGACAAAGGGAACTCAGCATATTTATTCAGATATTAGTAGGTCAGATGTTAATCATATTACGGAAGGAAAGCTTTAACTAGAAGCATAGCTCATAGTACGCATGGGTCTCCCCTTCACCCAATACAATACCAATACTAGCATTACTCCACCGCACAGCAGTGAGTCTTTGTCAATTGTTTATCCATCAACGAATTGATTCGTTATTGTGGACTTTCTTTTATTGAAATCCTATAAATTTGAAATGTAATGACAACCATACTGTAGTTCTTTTGTAAATATTTTAGAGAAAATATCAATGCTTCCGCTGCCAACAGCGTTGTATAATTTCTGAGGGAAAATTTAAATTACTGTAGAACCAAGGCTGGAATTTCCAATAACGTTGGCGGTCACCATTGCCTGAAAATTTTAATTATTATGCAAAAGCTATTGTTCTCGTTCGGGCGAATAGTACACTGGAAAGCTGATAATCCAGTAACCAAATAACAAACCAAAAAACAAGCACATAAAACACGATACTCATGACTCCTTTGTTCATCGCTTAAATAATTTGCCAAATTTCTACTACAGTATGATTCTTGCGTTAGGAACAAAACTCATAGTCTAGTTATATTGCAGTGAAAAAGTGGTGAATATACATGTTTACCTCCTTCGATATTTAAAAGCGATTGAAATTAGATTTAGGTTTGCGTTGGGAAAAACTAAGCATTTTCTTGATTTTTTTCGACTTTTTTACGCTCGATGATGCATTGCTAAAGGAGGAGGGCGAGGGGATAGGAAGCTCAACAATCAAATCATTTTTATTTTTAGCTGGGTCCTGATTTTGAAATTCCGTTGTCATAGATGATTCGCTTGTACCGATACCCGAACTGGAAGAATCTGGAAATTCCAATAGCAATAAAAATATTATGATATACCAGATGAGTGACATATATATATGCATATGTATGAAACAGAATACCTGTATAATCTTCAATCACTTTATCTTCTAGATCCACCTTCTTTGTAAGTGTCACTATTCCTCCTCCGACTGAAAAAACTCATTATATTGTGAAAGTCATTAATTTTTTGTTTATGGTATTCTATTACATTATAACAGTATTGCTAAAATGCCTTGCCTTTATCATTTTTCGCTTCATCTTGGTATGTTGGTATCACTTGATTCGTCTCTCGGCTAGGTCGTACTCGAAGAAGATTGTTGATTGATTTGAATGTTCCTGTCCACCACGAGAAGGTTTCTACAATAATAAGGAAATTCTATGTTATACGAGGTCAATGCCGCCTTATAAAAACTGGCGGATGTATTTTCGTATTCTCGGCTACTTTAATAACTTGCCTGACGTTTGCTCCTCTTCATCAAGTGCGGCTTGTCCCTTGATCTGTCTTATTTGTATTTTGTTTTGATCATCAATGACCTGTAGCGTAGTGTTAATGTGATCCATTCTGTGAATACGAAAGTGGATGCGTAATAAATAATAAAAATAATAATTACGGATGACTTATCAAAATTAAGCTGCTAGTTCTACATCCCTATTATTTTAATCCTTACCTGTCCATCCAGTATTGATACCCTCCTGCTCGCGCTTCGATTTTCTGATCAAGCTCTCTCTTCTCTTGCTGCCTTCTCCTCTTCATTTCGCTTATGGGATCGTCTTTTATTTCCTTCTCGTCTTCCATGTCCCTGAATATTTTGATTTGTCGGCGTTTTGACCAAAGTATCTTGAACAAGGGGAATTAGTAAAGAAATTATAGCATACTGATTATATCAAAAAATCATTTGGCGTACGTATGAAATCTATGTGATATGCATATGGTAGTAAACTCAAGGTCACCTCCGCAATATGAACAGTCACGGCGATGACTGATCCCATCAGAAGAAGGATAAACATTCCACCAAGATTACCAATACCCAAACGATTGGATTCAATATCGAAAGTAGCTTCTTTGCATTCGCTCCTGTAAAGAAAAATAATGATTTGACAGCATTATTATTCATCAGTATTCACATAAATCCCAATAGTCCTGTGTATATATGCAGAAAGCTTGCCTGAATGTAAACCATTTTTCCTCAAGTTCTTGTAAACTACCGTCATCACGTAAGGAGGAAATAGCATCGTTAAACACAGAGGTGTATCGCGATCCTACCTGGAAAGCTAGGCCGTACTGATATTCCAAGAATCCTGCAGAAATATAATTTGTAAAATAAATGTGTAAACAAGAATTACGACCCATCACTTTATCGAGACATTAAATGAAATCCACCTCCTCCAGTTCTAGCGTAGGTACATCCACTTTGCTCAGCTTTTGCTATTTCTCCAAAGGGAGCAAGTAAGTAAAATCCTCCTTGTGAGATTCTCTCCAGAACTGCATCAGTTGAGTTAAATATATACTCAGGATGGTCATTCATCAAGTAATCCCAAATTTTGGTAAAAAGAGGCGACGTAGCATAAGGAAAGAAGTACTTAACTATATCGGAATCATTCAAGACTCCGTATGCTGTGTATTCCTGTCCGAAAAAAAGAAAACATAATTACTCGGGAATACTGAAGAAAATCGAAATATGAAAAAAAGACCCCTGCGAGAGAAAAAAACCTTGATGAAAGTGTAAATTACGGCAAGATTCAATGTGCGTTAATTATATTAATAATATGAATAATTAAGGCTACTTACCTGTTGTACTAATTCATCAAGGGTAGTGATATCTCCCGCAAATTCCTGAGTTAAGAACGCTGTTAGGTTAGCGGTGTAAGCTGCTATTACAAGCATTGTGAAATACCACCAGGTACCAGTAATGACTCGACCTGAAATTGAATTGATGAAAAAAAAAATTGTATTTCGAAAGTGAGGTGTGTCCATATGGGTAAAACGTACTACTAACCTGCATACGACATTGGTTCGACGTCCACACCCTGTCCCACTATTCCGGCATATGCCATCCAAATACTATTGCCTAATCCTGAAAATGCACAACACGTAATTTTTACTGTGCATGAATGGGCATATAGTTGCATGTTATGATACCTAGTTTATTAAAATTCTCCACTGGGACATCTTCATTCGTTTCATCCAACGCTTGTTTTCTCCATTCGAATGGATTGAAATGATTCACCAGTGCCAGAACGGCACTGACAAACACCAGAGAACCCCACAAAACAGCCCATGAATCAAACGTGAACGGAGCCAAGAACTGCCATATATTGACCGGAGATTGATTCCCAGATGCTAATGTGAGCATGAAATAGGACACTTGCTGAAAACCTATGCTAAGTTCTTCCGTGCCTAGTCTGTCACCGTGAATGGAACGTTTTTGAAGCACAAACTCCACCTGGAATTGTAATAATAGCTTAAAAGCTGTGAAACCACATGCTAACCATAATAGTAATGATAGAGCCATTACAAGAAGTAGATTTGGGGAGGTGGTCGGTAGTGAGAACATGACACAACAAATATTAATAGTCATAGGTTGTCATAGAACCACTGAATATAATTTATCACGCCTAAACGACTATAAAAAAGTAGGATTACGTCATAATAACCTCTTTGTTCATCAGCATTCTATTGACTTCCTCATCAGCGACTGAATCGTTAGGACGACTCGGTCCCAATTTTTCATTAAAAACCAACTTATATTTGAAGTTTAATTGCGAAGAAAGTGTTGTTAGTAAGTCCATAAGAAATCCTTCATACGTTGTTTCGTTCCGTATCTCGTTAACGTGCCATATTAACCACGGTGATTCCTAAAAAAATTGATGGAGAGGATCGGATCAATGTACGGTAGCCATTGTACATGGAGGCTAGAGCTATTCTATTCAATTTAACAGAAAACTCACATAGACAATTCCAACGGTTAACGGCTCCTCTGGAAACACGATTGCTGCTTGGACGAACGGAACATAGATCGGTTTGAAGTTATCCTTCCAATATCCAACCTAGACAGAAAAACATTATTAGAGGTAAGTCTGTATCCACTGTGTATGTTTCCTTCTATACTTTTATGTTTAACTTATAGTTTTCTTACAAAAGAAAGATTTCCTTTGGCATTCCCGAGGTGATGTTCGAGAAATTCTATCTTTGTTGCACCAATGGTATTGATGGTTCTCATGTAAATTTCTGTGCAAGTCCCGAGTGAATAAAACTAGTCGAAAGATAATAATTTATAAAGGAGGATGAAAATTATAAGAAATATACAGTAGCAGAATAAAATATCTTACAGTTTCCGATGTTTCTACGCTCTTTGCGCCTTGGTCTATTCCGCATTGTTTATCGTTTGACAAAGGTATAGCAAAACATCTCCTACCTACTGCAAGATTGCAAGCGTCTCTTATTCGATTGAGCGAATCGATTGTAACGGCTAAAAGCAGTGATATAATATGGCGAATGTAAGCAGCTATGTTAGACTGGTTAATCGGAATAAGGGTGAAGGTGACGCAAGGGTACGGTATTCCCTTACTTTTCAGTTTCCAGTTTATTTCGATTAGCATCTGTTAAGTTAGGATAACTCCCCCTTACATCCTGTACTATCTCATTTTGTGACTAAATAATAATAATTAGAGTATTTCAATTGGTCCCGAACTGAAAAACGTATAGTATTGGATATAGTTAAGCAGAGAGCGCAAAATGAACCCTTGCACATTGCAAAGCTAGGAAATGGCTTGTCAGGAGCAGGTACAGATGTAAGGCAAACCCTTATTAAGGAAATGTGGAATCCGGAACAGTAATTCCGGTCACATCGGTTTCTCAACAGGTTTTTATTGTATTAACCTGTTATAACAGCGTCTCTTGTTACTCTTTCTGGAGTATTAAATGCGAAATGATATTCCAAAACCTTTCTTATCGATGTTGCACTGAGAAGAGTCAGTCTTACACTTGATTCCAGAAAGTCTTGCAGCAGCAATGGATGCGTTTCCTGTGTTAGTTAAGATTCGAGATCATTCAGCATATCTGAAGCTTTAGATGAATACGAGATGTTGTATTATTACCAAGTTAGGTAAAATCCAATGATTTACTTCGCTGACCATCGAGAGGAAGACCGCTTTGGTTAACACAGATGTGGATTTCTTGTAGTCGCAGAGCAGAATGTATGTTCGATAACCAAGCAATCGGACAGACTACAAAGTGTAATTCACGATAGTTTATATCCTATATTACTGTACTATATGAGAGCAAAAGATTATTGAAGAAACCTTTAAAACATCCCAAGTTGCATCCTCATTTTCAGGGATGACCCATACTTTTAAATTAATTCCTCTTTGTCGAGCAAGATCCAAATCAGGATAACCAAAGGCCAAATCTGGAAGAAATTATTACAGTTGCACTGTCTGACATTGTTTTAGCTTCCAGCAAACAGAATGAAATCTAAAGTGCTGTATATAATTTTTGAAGACCTTGAGATCCATCCTTACCTTCACTTCCATCGTAAAATACAGCAGCTGTCTTCCACTGATAAGCTGAAATCCCATCATACAAAGCTTGCATAACGTCGTAGTGCGATGGAAACATGTACAGCAGAAAGTTGTCGCCCGGGTCGCAATGCTGACAAGGGAAACGAAGGAAGAAATTGCTAAGACTAAAGGCTAAAATCTAAAGTTTATCGGCCTAGATAAGGGGAGTGCTTACATATATTTAAAAGCGGTATGGATGTCGGTAAGTCGACAGTGCGGGTACCAGCGATCGACTGAGTCTTGTTGAATAAATCATAGTAAGTGTCGCTCTAACGCCCCACAATGGACAGAATAAGGATCAGGATCTATACCTAATGACTTTTGCGTTAAAGGCTTAACTGCGCAATAACGGGTCGATCTGCTAGTAGAGTATAATCTTTAACAAAAGAAAGTAATCAGCCAACTCACACTGAGGTACAAACAGTGGATAAGCTCTGTAGAATACCAAAGAAAAAAACCTTCTGACAACACTTAAGGGGATCAATAATAGGGTACATTACCATGTTTTAAATTGCTATCATTAACATTTCAGTTGGGGGTCTTTGGGTCCATAGAACCTAGGGTTTTTTGACATCTACCCTACGATATGACGTAACAAGAACTGCTTTCAAGGTCCACGTAAAATTAGGATACATTTAAGCATGAAAGCATTATATGCAAGCTTACTTCTTTCATCATTCCAATGATAAATACGGTGACAGCCCGTTTCAATTCTATCATAGCGGTGCAGTTTATGGTCCTCGTCAAGATAAACAAACTGGAAACTTTTGCTCGATTGATATTTCCTGAAAGCAACAAAGTCCGATTATAGTAACAGAAGGATGTAGGTGGCGTAAACGCGTACATATTAAACTGAATCTTTCTGAAGAATTAAACGGAGCAAACTTACCGACAATATTGGTCATATTTCCCTGGTAAAATTCTATTACGTGGATGTCCATCGTCGAATTATTAATTGCCGCATAGAAACTTGGTAATGAATCTTTGTAGTAGTCATCGTAAATGATCGCTGTGTCGACTTTCGTCACACATTCGCAGGTCACGAACATTGACGAAATGAGGATAACTAGTAACATGATTATTTCGACTGTAATGTAGTCAGTATGCTGCATCAAAAAATATCTCAAACCTATTAATGTGAATTACAAAACATCAGCAATACAGATAAGGTAAACTTGCAGCTTAACTGCTAGAATACATCTGAAAATGTTACTAAACCATGCGAGTTGTAGTCTCTCCGAATAACTTCAGCTTTTGCGAACAACGGTAAGTTTAAATGTAAAATCGAGCCGACTATTCTATCATACAATGCCTGGTAGAATTTTAACTAACGATATACCCATAGGAACCTCGCGGTTACCGAACATGTTTGTGGATAGTATCCTTTAGAACTTCGGTCGACAATAGATTTTTCCATTTAGCAATTAAGCCCGTTATTAGCAGAAGTATTTCGTTGCTATGGATTGCCCGTTTATCAAAAGTTGTCATGAGTCATGATATGTTTACAAATTCTGGATGAATTTATTACATACACGTTAACAAGACAACTACGCAGATCCATCTATTTCTCAGCGCCCCATTTTCCTATTTAAAGATATTTGACATTTTCGTTTTTAACGTCATTAGTCAAAACAAAGTAATTATCTTTTAAATGTACTCCCTCTCCTGTTATCGCTGGGAAATTACATTACAGAACACACGCTAAGGGAGTTTGAGGACACGATATAATATGATCATTAAGTCTGGGATTGAGTGCGCGAATTTGAATGGTAGCTTTTGTTCATTGAAGAGGGTAAAATGGTCCTCTGATTATCTCAAACTCTTGTCTTCTTGAACGACTGTATTTTAAAGTTGAACCGTTCTTTGTTACACCCTTTACTCTAATTGGGTGATCAGCTTTCTTGGTAAAAGTCTTATTCTATTCTGTTTTGATACAAAAATTTAGGAGTTCTCTCTTTTATGTGTTAGTACTGTAGCGTGTAAATAGTAGGATTGAATGCGGGCATATTGCTTAAGTTTTCATAAGACTTCGACAGTTACTTTTTTTGACGTTTGCTAAGGTATGCGAAATACGAAGTTATTTATGAGATTTGGTACTAGTTCAGTAGTGCGATCCCTCCGAAAACCCGATTATGAGTGGTTGGGGTAGTTTATCGACCGGTTAAGTTTGGGTTGCAGTCAGAATTAGTGTTAACCAACCCCCACCCTAAGGAAGCATTGACTAACCTAACCTAACCTAAAGTAATTTTTACTACTGCAATGTAGATACTGTTACTCTATCTTCGTTTCAGTGATTTGATTTGATTCGTTATCCTGTTGTCTAGAAGAAGGCGATAATTTAATTTGAACAGCCGCTGTAGGTACTATTGTACTCGGTTAGTGTGTAACTCGAAAAGAAACAAGATGTGGGAAATGATTAAAGGATTTTCTGAACATGTAAGTAAAATGTGTTGTTCTGTGGTCTATCGGACATCATTCGGTAAATTGTAATTTAAATAATCGTGAAAAGTAATTAATCATTTATGTATGTATAAAATGAGATCGCTGAGAAAAATCACGCTCTAGTGTTGAATTACCGGATAATTTTTTTCGAAGGTTTCTCAATACAGCACTTGTTTTGGTCAGCTCTGGTATCTTTGCGTATTCCTCTTTAGGGTGATCGTAGTTGTTACCATAGGAGAAGAAGGTATGGCTATGTTCGTTTTAATTATCATAAATGAAATAGCCATGTAAGACAAACTAACAGCTAACAATATACCCTGTTGTATTTATCATGTAGTGTATAGCGATGAACAGTCAGATTTCCAATGCAGTACGGGCCAAGTGGGATGCGATAATTTATGCTTCAACAAGTTTTCAAAGATATCCCACATTAGGTTTTGGGCATTCCAGGTGAAGATTATTTGTGATATTACTTATTCAATAGCTTCAAACATAGATAACAATGGTTTTATCATTTCACAGATACTCGCTGTTGCGACTCCAACGATCTTATTTCACTTTTATGCAATGAATGTAACAGGGAAGATCGAAAACCTAAAGCTGATAGAGGATGAGTTAAGAAAAGCAGAAGAAGGGCTTGTCAATAATTTGAGAGTGAGTTGGATCAAACACAGGAACGGAAAAGGCTTTAGTTCTGTTTACCAAGTATCGACTGATACTCAGTTGGCCTCATCGGTATTAATCACTTATAATTCTACCCAGGAAAAAGATATTCGTCATCACCCAAAGAAGAAAAACCATTTGGGGAAAGTGAAAACGAAAAAAGTATATGATGGAAATCAGCTTAAAGAGGTATTCTATCTATTGCTTGCTTTATTGAATAATCAGAACGAAGATTTCATTCCTTCATCTTTATATTGTCAATTTTCGTTTATTTTTCAGATTTCTCTGACTGACAACATTAACCTTGCCTACTATATCAATGTAGTCATCCGCCTTATCGTGGAAGGAGCTTTTATTTACTTTTCATATAATCTTTTTAGATTCATGGTATGCTATTGGGAAGAACGATTATAATCTAAATAATATTGATAAATATATCTTGAATCATTTTCCTTTGCCTCAGGATTCTACATCAAGATTTGAATCGCTCAATCCAATGGATTTTCTTTGGTTTCGTGTGCCTGTTGCTTATATATGTGAAGGAGATGATGTCAAGGCTGCTTGCTATCAACATGTTGCAATGGGGAACGACAAATTTGTAGGATATGTGCCATGTTGGATCTCGAGACCCGCGGTTGGTAGAGTTGTATCTCTCTAGACTTGTAGTTTGCTTATTTGACTTTTTCAGTGGTTCCCAAACTAGGGGTAATTACCCCAAAAGGGGTAATTTGACAATTTTTATGGGGTAATTTAGATGTTCACTCTTTTATTAATTTCTTTTCCATCGTTTTTGATGCGCACCTGTGCTGCGGCAGGTGTGAATCTGATGTAAAAAGCCAACTAGAATAGCCAAAAGCACCTGTGCTGGTGCCACAGTGCCAACCTTCTCACTGAGATTAAATCAAGAACATGTTCCTTTGTTTGAATCCTTATGTTACTGTTGCTATCCCCTTTTATTGAATACACGCTGGAATTTTTATTTTTATGAAAAGGGGTAATTCAGCTCCGGGGAATTGGATTTCGGGGTAACGATGTTAAAAAGTTTGGAAACCACTGGACTATATGCTTCCTTTCTGTAACGTAATTCTTGCATACTTCTAAATCTTACTTTAGCTTTTTGACATAACTCTCATTGGCAATAAAGCTTTTGTTCCTCTTTGTTTCAACAGGAAAAGACAATATTTTTACGTTACATGAACGTGATGAGTGCAATTTGCTTCGTTTTGTCAGCAATTGAGTTTGTTTACTTGACTTTTAAAGGAGGAAAATACGCCACTAGATGGTGCAAGAAACGCCGTCTAAATGCCACAAATGCATATAGGTATTTAGTGTCTTTGTATTTCTGATTGACGAAACAGTATATGCTATAATGTAAATATATGCTATCAAGGCCTCGATCATTACTTTCATCTCTGCAATCATCGCCGCCGCCTCTCTACGAAAGCTATACGATGTCAACTCTCGCTGTTCCAATTAGACTGAGCAGTCTACAATTATCTATTGACAGTAGCGGTAAGCTCCTACTAGAGTTATTGTCACAGTCATCTCTTGTAATCCATGATGTTAATGTGTACGTACAGTCACTAAAGCTCTTTTTTCAGATATGTCTCTCCTAGATGAAACCATTAGCATTGACTCTAAAGAATACGTTTGAAAATACTAACTTGAATCAAACACGAAATCAGATCGTACAGTAATCAGCAAACGTGTGCGAAAGAGATTGCCAATAATTTTTTAAGAGTTTGTGATTGCGGGTGAAGATTTTCATTATTCAAAACTGTTGCAGCATCCCAGATACTGATGTACGTTACTCCATCTACATCCCTGAATTTGTTCCTAAGAATAAAATCGTATCGGTACGAAAGCCAGGGTGACGGACAAACGAACTTGGATACATGAGAATGAAATCCTTTAACAAATATTTTTAAACCCGGGATTCGGGAAATTAAATTCACTACCGAGTGTTTGATTCTCTTAATTCTGTCGACAAATACAGAAGGATGAAAGAGCTCAAAATGTAAACCTATTGTGAATAGCACAATGGTTCCATCGCCTCCATTAGTAATGTTATCCAGTGTGTTTGTTATATATGGACGAGTACTCCGAGGTCCAGGACTGTGTAGAGGTGGACCGTGTGATCTGTAATAAATGGAGATATTGTTTTTCTCATCATAAGCATTTTGATTTTGTGACCAATTGGTTGAAATAAAGGCAGGTTTTGGTTTTTCTAGTTCGAACAATTTAACAGCTGCGAGGAACCATTGTTTCATAGTTGAATCTCCGATAATATATACGACCTTATTGTAGAAACATTTTCTCAAGTACTGAAAGTTGTATTGCGGTATTATTAGCTTCTTCGATATCCACTTTCCATAGTAAAACCACCCAGTAGGTTTTAATGGATCAACAGTTTCATATTCTTTGTTAAATAGACTCTGAAGTCGGTTCTCCCTCTCTGGGGAATCCACGACAGTCAGTTTAATCTTCGAACCGCTTATCTCTGTGTTGTAGTTTACACCTTCAGTAAAATATGGTTTTCCCAAGATTTCTGCCAGTTCTCTGTCTGCAATTGACTGGTCGATTATTTGTGGACATTCTTTAGAAGGAGGTTTGACACAAAACCAGGATTCTCCATGCGTCGGATTCGAGTAATTGCATAATGTTTCAGATCTGGAATCGTATGGAAAAAGGAGATTAATGAAAATGGGAAGATGAAATGAGAGAAGTTATTTTTTCTTCCTTAAGTCCATATGATAAAGTTCACAGAACCAATTCCCGAATTGTTTGCAAATTGATGTTTTTCCCTATCACACATTTCATTCTTTCAGTACGGATTCAAATTTGTGAATTTTCTTGTCAATTTGTAATCAAGAGAACGGACTTCTAAAACATTTAAATTCCACCACTGTACACAGCCACAAAAGAATTACCACTCACTGTAAGTTCGGAAATCCAATAGAGCATTCTGAATATTCTATTTCCTTCATCGAGTTGAGGAAAGTTACGTTTCTGACGATACCATACTCTCTGGAGGAATTATACGTTTGAATCAACTCATATATTCCCTCGCTTGGATGAATCAACTTTGCCTGTAGTTCAGCTGCTCCCGGCCATGCGAGAATACATTTAACTTCGTAAGATCCTGTCAGTAAGTCAAGTATTTCACACGATATTCCGTCGTTATTTGATCCGGGTCGTCGCAGTATAACTGACATGAAATCTCCACCATATTCCTTACGGTTTCCATGAAAATCGTTAGCTTGAATCGAAGCACGAAGAATTTGACCAACTTCAAAGTTTGCTTCTATCACATCAATCGTCGTATGTTTAGCACTCGTGCTCTCTGTGAATTCCAGCGGTAGTTTTCGGGCTTGTATCTGCCCTATCATGTGTTCTATATGAGGAAAAAGAAAAACCCACGAACTCTCTAATTCCAAGTCAATATCATCGGCAGATTCTTTTACGTTTTCCTCCAAAGGTTTTAATCGATTCCATGATATAACAGGAAGACGGAATGGCAAGGACAGCGTAATAACGCTGTATAAAAAAACTCCAGTGATAATTAAATTGATTGTAATCCACAGCTTTGGCAGCTTTCTGATTTCAAAAATTCTATTACTAACTTGACCCATGTGAATACGTCAACACTGAAATCGCCTTGGTTCACACTAATAATCCTTCCTTATTTGCAATATATAAGAGCAGAGCTAATCTATAGCAGGTCGGCCTGGTATCCTCTATTACAGTTGGTAGAAAGTTCATAACTGTCAACCAACCTTCTGGACTATTTTTGCCTCAGGCCTTCGGCTGCTAGCGTAAAACTTAATTACTTTCCATTGAATTCATTATTTCTCTATTCGGCTTCTAATCTCTGCTAGATGAAACAGACACGTTTTCTTTGTAGTCGGTAAAGGCAACTAGAATTGTGTTACAATTATAGAGAACTCCTGTTCAATTGTGAGCGTGGTCTACAAGCATACTACGCATTTACGGGAATTTCGTTTTTGAATATTAATCCCATTATTTAATTGCGGGCACAAAAAAAGCAAATTAAGGCTGTTTTTTTAAGCTACACCTTGTACCAAGTGCTTGAAGTGTACCTGGCTAATATTTGATTGAAAAAGAATAAATATATTGGAGAAAAATTGGAATTCTCTACAACTATGACATAGCATCAAATTAGTTCCACTGATGGTAAATTTAAATTTAACATATATATGAAAGAAACACCGCAATCATTTTCTGTAATATCTGATCTACTGGATGGAGTTTTTGATTGTCCATCAACATAGTGAGGTCCCACATACTAACGTGAGTTACGTGAGCAATATCCTCGAACTCCTTTCGAAGCATGGCGTCATATCTGTAAGATAGCCATGGTGAGGGACACAGAAGAGCTGAAGCGTGCCAGTGTAGACCTTTGATATAAATATGTATTCCCGGCAAACGGTGTATTAAGTTTTGAGCTGCCTGTTTGATGGCTCTTATTCTTTCAGCGAAGACAACAGGATCAAAAAGTTCGAAATGCAGTCCCATAGTGATAAGTACAACTGTGCCTTTACCCCCTTTTGTCAGTTCATCTAGGGAGTTAGTTATATAGGGCCGGGCGCTAGGCGGACCAGGATTATGTAAAGGGGGTCCGTGTGACTTGTAATACATTGTCAGGTTGTGTCTTCTACTAATGGCCTGTTGTCTTTCAGACCAAACTATGGAATTATCAGGACCTGAACTCTTAAGATTTAGTTCCTGGACGAAGTATGAATACCATTGTCTGATGGTTGAGTCTCCGATAAAATATAAAGCCTTATTTCTGATGCATTTTTCCAACAAGTGTCTGTTGTAGTCGAACATTTTCAGTTTTGTTGAGGTCCATTTACTTTTGTAAAACCAACCCGTCGGAGTCATTGGATCGAGGGAGGCTTTTGAATCGTATGATGTTACGGTGAGTTTGATTTCACGCGGCTTCGCTTTTGTTACGGAAAGTATATTTCCTGATCCTTTTATATCAACCATATAATTGATACCGGGTTCAAAGAAGGGAGTTTCCAAAATTTCTAGCTTTTCCGTATCGACCTCTTTCGTTTGCCAAATTAAAGGCGAACATTCCCCAGATTTCGGTTTGAGACAGAACCACGGTTCTCCATGATTAGGATTAGAGTATTCACACAAATCTGATACGCTGAAAAAGTGTCATTATAATTACTATAAGGCTATTCTTGTTTAATAAATGCATCTTTATATTTATATAATTCATCAAAATAATGTTTAAATACCTCATCTCCGGAAATCCGACCGAGCAATCAGTAAATTCTGATACTTTTTTCGAATTCACCATCGTTGTATTCATCCTTACGCCATACTCCTTTCTAGAGGAATAGGTTTTGATTAAATAATAAATGCCTTCACTGGGATGAACCAATGTAGCGTTCAACACTGCTCTACCCGACCAGGGAAGAAGGCACTTGACATCATAAGATCCCGTGGTTAAATCCAGTACTTCACAGGATACTCTATCTTCATCGGATTCTAGACGTCTTAGGACCACAGTAAAAAAGTCTCCTCCGTATTCCTTATCATTTCCTTTATGATCTTTCGCATTTATCAAACCGACTAGTGTATCACCAACCTTATAGTCTTTCCCCAAAATGACAATTGTTGTGTGACTAGCGCTGGTACTTTGTTCTATAGATAAGGGCTGGCTCTTGCTCTCCATGATGGATATCAAATGATTCATGTTGGGAAAAAGGGCTAACCATGACGTTTCGGAATTAAACCCAAAGTTAAACTGTACTTTCATGCTCAATATTTTTTCTTGCATAGTTTTGATATGTTTTATTGTAGCAGGCAAGTGCAAATTGACTTTCGTTTTGTTGATATACAAAATTGAAATGAAAATAACCATGGCTAAAACTTGACATGCGTTGAGGCATCTAGTACTCGTGTAGAATGTCCTTTTGTAGAATTCCCTCATAGTTTATTCTAACCTGATTTTCAACTAAACTAGTACATGTACAGTACCGATAATGAACAGCCAACATTTCCAATTATATCTATACAACGTATTCGCGAAGTTTAGAACTAAGAGTATTGGTTTTATAACCTGGGGCTATTTCTTTGTTATCGTGAATTAGTACAGTATATATAGTATCTCACAATTAAATAGATAAATGTGAGTCTGTGTTACGCTTGCATATACCGCGACATATTATATTTTCTTTGTTATTTTTCTCACATACTAGATGATTTCTAGTATAGTATTTACATGATCGAAATATTCATGATTTCCCTGGCTAGCGAATGACAGTATAATTCTGCTCACTTTTATGAAAATAAAATGATCCTTGGTAAATGGGTCTGGGGGGGCCCAACAGGTCACTGGTAGATTAGTAAACCACTAAAGTGGCCTGGGGCTGCGATGAGGACACCGATTAAATAAAAATTTCAGTAACCTGTCCGTGATGAAAAAGGACGATGTCATGTCCTCAGCCTATTTCCGCAAGATGGCAGTATTTCAATTTCATGTTCTCAGCCTGTTTCCGCGTGATGGCAGTATTTGACAGTATTTCAATTCCATGTCCTCAGCCTATTTCCGCGTGATGGCAGTATGTGGGAGTATTTCAATGTCAATTACTACATCACCACAACTGTCATACTTAAATGTGATGAATTGGTTTGCTGGTGTTGTGTCTTTTTTTGCTCTGCTGAGTTTATGAATTTCCTTGCTCCATCCTTGCCAATAATAGAAATAAAAGAACAACTGCAGCAATTTATGATAGAATAGAAATAATTGGCCATATTACTAATTGTTCGATGTCGTTATTTGGCGATTTGCCGCCTCCGAATGAGGACCAAGCCAGAGGTGATTCAAACCGATTAGAATAGACGTACTTAGTATTAGGAATGCAGTATTTGTATATTTTCTTTAACCATTAGAAATGAAGAAAATGCCCCATCAAAATAGGCCATCCATCTCATCAGAGCCAATGTTGTCTAAAGAAAAATCAATAGAAACTTCCAATAATAATGTTCAGTTGTATGGAAATAAGGTAAATCTATGTAAATGTGTGTGTTTATTCTGCTATTAATTAAATTCAACATTCCTTACTTTTGGCAGCGAGAACAAGATAAGAAATCTTCAGATTCACAGCAGTTGAGAAATAGGAGTGCTAATTCTAAATTTGGATTTAGCGGTTCTACGATCCAAGAAGCTAGTCGTGGTGAGTCTGATTGTAGACTAGTTATTTGGATGTTGATTGTTATATATTTGTGTATCTTAATTTCTAGGTAGCATTGCTGGGAACAAAAGATCTTCCTCTAATGATTACAATCTGCAACAGACTAAAAAAGTATTAATAGGTAAATATTCAGTTGTTACTCGAGGTTTTCAGTTATTTAAAATTTAATTTCAACCTTTCCCTGAATCCCAACTCTGAAAAATAAGGTAGAAAATTTGCAACAGAATATTTTTTATCAAATGATTTAAAAACTAACCTCCAGCTTCATATGTTATTGTGCAGATCTAATGTGTGCAAAGTAAAAAAGCTTTGTTCTTTCACTTTATCATAATATGGCATCTTTATTTCCAGGCCTTGCTTATTTGAAGGGATATGTTGCAGAACGGAAAGGTGAAAGAGATGAAATGCAAGATTCACATGTCATATTCGATAACTGCACGAATGAATTTGCACTTTTCGAAAACAAAATGTAGGTGAAACCCAGACATTGTCTTCTGTCTCATTCGATAACATCCAACTCCCTACATAATATATGAATTGTTTTCTAGAGGAAGGGTCTCGTACTATGCAGTCTTTGATGGTCACGGTGGTTCGAGAGCATCAAGACATTGTGCTGACAGGTTGCATGAGCATTTCATACAAAATATGTCAAAATGTGAGTGAATCAGCAATGAAATATAATGCATGAGTAAATGTAGCGTCAATCGTGTATTCACAGAATCTGTGTGTGACATTTTTTTTCTCTGAATCTGAACCGCATGTCACCTACACCTTTCTAGGAATTTATTACATCATATTTAGCAACAATAAGCAGTATTTCAATACCTCTGTAACATTGAATGCAAATCGTGAAGGAAGTTATTATTATTCATTACTGTACCATATGTATCAAATTTTCAGACAGAAAATCTGTTGGTTCATTCAAAAATAGAGCTGCAGTCTATTTTATTCTAGGTAACGTGTCCAATTTTCCGAAGGAAATGAAAAAATACATCATACAATCGTTCAGAGACACAGATGATGAGTTTTTAAGAGAAGCTTCAAAACAGTAAGAGTTAAATGAAGCTGTACAATATGATATGCTGCTCTATAAGAATACAGGGACAACTGCCACCCTGGCTCATACACCCATGTACTGCTATATGTCAAGCTTATAATACATGTAAATTATCCTGGCATTATTGTTAACAGAAAACACAAAGAAAGAATGAAACAAAATTAGTATTGGAATTGTTCATAGCATACAGCATATGCATGCTATATAGCCCATCCTGTTATTTTACAGATCACTAAAATGTCATTATTGTGTATGCAAAGTGAGATATGATGTTTCTTAAATTCCCCCTACACCTTTCATCTATTTTGTGAAGTTGTATAATGTAATAATCTTATTGAAAATTTCCTCCGTGTTTAGAAAACCAGTCTGGAAGGACGGTACAACTGTGTGTTGTGTACTGGTTCTAGATGATTCAATGTACATCATGAACCTTGGCGACAGTAAGGTTGCACTTGAACAGAATGATCCTGGTTTTGTGCTATTGTTTTTGACATAACAATTAAAATTTTCTCCTTGATTTTCAGGCAATTTTATGCAGGTATAATGCCGAGTATAGAAAACACAGTGCAATATCTTTAAGCAAAGATCATAATCCCACAAATTACGAAGAAAGACAGAGAATTCAAAAAGCAGGAGGCCAAGTCAGGTAGTATTGTATATACATTGAGTACATTGAATTTGAACATTTTAGGGTAGGTTTCTCACCTTACCCAAACCCCTCAAATTTCTCTATTACCACTAGAGAAGGGAGAGTTCTGGGAATCCTTGAAGTATCACGGTCAATCGGTGATGGACAGTACAAGAGATGTGGTGTGACCAACTTGCCTGATATAAAACGCTGCCAACTGAACTCCAATGACCGATTCTTGCTAATTGCATGTGATGGTTTGTGGAAAGTTTACAGTCCTGACCAAGCTATCGACTTTATTTTGTGTGTGCTACAGGTATGTATTGATTCAATATATATACATTCTTCTGAGCATGTGTCTGACAATGTGTCGATTACCTGACAGGATAATTCAATACAAGTTCCTGAGGGAAGCAATAAAACCTTGGAAGAAATTAGATTCGAAGTAGCATGCAATAAATTGGCGAGCGAAGCTGTTAGGAAAGGGAGTGCAGATAATGTAACTGTACTGCTTGTATCTGTGTATAAACTGTAAATACTTTGTATATGATCTTTCTTCACACATTTTCATTGTAAGTAAATCTTTATGTTACGATTCTTTTGTGTTTTTATGTGTCCATCTCTTCCCATAACCCTGGACCGATTTCAACCTAATTTGGTGTGGTGACACAGGGTAGCTTCAGGTGAAGTAAACATTTCTCACCACTAGATGGCACAGTTGGATCATTTATAACCGTTAAGTGAAGTGAAAACTTCCAACCGCTAGACGGCAAAGTACAATCAACTTTATCAATCAACTTCTAATGATCCAATCACGCGAAAATTAGCACATATGAGACGTTATATATGAACCAACATTCTACATTCATTGGTGTGTCATATATAGTGGGAAAGCAATTGGTACGCGAGTTATCAAGGGTTGTTCAACGCGGGGTCACTCGTTACGGCCGACCCAAAATAGGTATTCTAGTTTCGAAATAAATTTTTTCGAGGTTAAGCTGAATCAATCAACCCAATTTTCTCAGGGATTGTTGGTTTATTTATTACGTCTCATGTGTACTAATTTTAGCCTGATTGGATCATTAGAAGTTCATTTATAAGCGCTTATAGATTAGTAACTCGGGACCGATCCATTCTAACTTCAATAAACTAGCGGCTAGAAACTACGGCGGCTCACGTGTATCCTAGGTGTAAATAGACACTTGCTATTATGAAGTTCCGTTGTTAATTGTTGCTGTATTAAATGCAAGTATTAGCCATGTCGAATCAAAAGAAGCCACCACTTACCACCGAAGTTGGGTTTTGTCCTCATTGCGGGGCTATTCTTCCTTTACCTGTGGACTCGTTGCAGACCTACATAAAATGCATTTGTGAATATAAAATTCCATGCTCAAAGTTTCACAATATGGTCGTTTCGAAGGCGGAAATAGTATTTAACAAAATAAAGGAATCAAAGTCAAAGAGGAAAGGAACAAGCGAAGGAATGCTAGGGCCAACTATCGAGAGAATTTGTGCCAAGTGTGGTCATAACGAGATGACATATAAGACGCAGCAAATGCGATCAGCAGATGAAGGGATGTCAATTTTTTACTATTGTGTTAAATGTGGATCATTAGAGAAAGAGGATTCGTGATGGAAGTCGAATTGAAACATCGCTTCGATGTCAAGTCGTATGATGTCTTGAGACATGGTTTGCACACTTTCAGTTCATGAATAGCGACATGAAACATAGACTGCAAAACATGAGTCAAGTGTAATGATGCTTGTTGTTATACTACCATCTTTTCCTTGCAGATAATACCCTGAATGATTCGATTGCCTTTCAGTTTTTTCATTCATTTTATTGATGTTTATTGTTAGCACAAGTGGTGGAATTCTTAATCAATTAAATCAACAAAAATTTCAAAAAAATACAAAGTTTTGAAGAACCTATTGTTAAAAAATTTGAATCCCACCACTGGTTAGCAGTATACATGTGACATACTTGTTAGCAGATATATAACACCAATGTCTTTTTCTTCAGTTCCAGAATAAATTAAGCACCGTCTCAGTAACGTCCTATATCACCTGTAAATATTCAATGGATCTCATTAAAGATGGATGGTTTCATGAAATAAATAAATTTTGGCCAGGTCAATGCATGTGCTTGAAAGTAGAAAAAGTCATTTTTCAAGGGAAATCTAAATACCAAGATGTTTTGGTTTTCCAAAGGTAAACTACAATATGTAATTTGAATGACAATTTTCATTTTCCTGAGGAATAATGTATCACCTGTGTTTAGCAGTGGTATTTGTTTTATATAGTGCCAACCATGGAAAAGTATTAGTTCTTGATGGAGTCATCCAGTGCACAGAAAGGGATGAATTTTCATATCAAGAAATGATAACACACTTGCCACTATGTAGCCATGACAATCCAGAAAATGTGAATATAATATTTTTTGAAATCAACTCTATTCATGAATGTCAGTACTTCATATTCACAGGTTCTTGTCATAGGTGGAGGAGATGGTGGTGTTGTGAGAGAAGTTCTGAAGCATGATTGTGTAAAATCCGTCACCCAGTGCGAAATCGATGAGGTATTGCACCATTTTGTGTCCCCAATCAATTCCCCATTAGTGATATTGCTTTTGAGTACGATGGTTGCAGTCTGGTATAGCTTAGATATTACTTCTAATCACCAATACCAATTTCTTGTTACTTGAGGCAAATAATGTGTGCTACAACCAAATAGTAATTGGTAGTAATGAACCCCTTGTAAGTTGTCTGCTTCTCATGAATATAGAATTACATAATTACAATCAGAGAGGAGTCTTGAGTTGAATGATTTGTGTCCTGACTGTGAAATGCTAAAAACATTTTATAATATGACACGAATGGAGTTTGGCATGGACAAAAATGGACAATTATATCATATGAAATTTACCGTACACATTTTTGTTTATGCTGAATAATACTTGTTGACCTTGTATTTAGATGGTGATCAACATTTGTAAAGAGCACTTTCCGTCAATGGCGAGTTCTTATGACAACCCGAGACTACAGCAGCATGTAGGAGATGGGTTTCAATTTATGAGAGAGCATCCCAATAGCTACGATGTAATAATAACTGATTCATCAGATCCAGAAGGTTCGAGTGGAATATCATCTGGAATTTTTTTTATTATATTTTTATCTAATTATATTAAATTTACAGGTCCGGCTGAATCCTTGTTTGAAAAACCTTATTTTGAACTCATGCAAAAAGCATTAAAGCCCAATGGTATTATATGTACACAAGGAGAATGTATCTGGCTTCATATGGATTTGATCAAAACTGTTCAAACATTCTGCAAGAAATTATTTCCTTCAGTGTCATATGCATACTGTACAATACCCACTTACCCAAGCGGACAAATTGGTTTTATGCTGTGTAGTCTAAATAAGGTATGTGTATAAAATATATCAGTTTACTCATGAAATATTTACCGTAATCCAAATCACTTTACTTTTCAACAGGATCAAGTTTTTGAAAAGCCTGTCAGGAAGCTTCCCAAGGATCAAATTAAGAAAATGAACTTGAAGTATTATAATCCAGGAATTCATGCCGCTTCGTTTGTTCTTCCCGAGTTTGCTAGAATAATTTTGAATTCTTCCAATCTTTGATCTTCTTCTAGGCTCTAGGGGATACTACTACTATTAATTCTTTGAAATAAAGGCCAGTCTAATTAAAAAACTGTGCGACATGAATTTACCACAGTTTGAGCCTTCTAACTCATCAGGATGGTGCAATAGGCCGGGCTTGCTCTGAATACTTTAATTATAGGCAAGGGAAAGTAGAGTGAACTATTGATGTACTTTNATAATATGACACGAATGGAGTTTGGCATGGACAAAAATGGACAATTATATCATATGAAATTTACCGTACACATTTTTGTTTATGCTGAATAATACTTGTTGACCTTGTATTTAGATGGTGATCAACATTTGTAAAGAGCACTTTCCGTCAATGGCGAGTTCTTATGACAACCCGAGACTACAGCAGCATGTAGGAGATGGGTTTCAATTTATGAGAGAGCATCCTAATAGCTACGATGTAATAATAACTGATTCATCAGATCCAGAAGGTTCGAGTGGAATATCATCTGGAATTTTTTTTATTATATTTTTATCTAATTATATTAAATTTACAGGTCCGGCTGAATCCTTGTTTGAAAAACCTTATTTTGAACTCATGCAAAAAGCATTAAAGCCCAATGGTATTATATGTACACAAGGAGAATGTATCTGGCTTCATATGGATTTGATCAAAACTGTTCAAACATTCTGCAAGAAATTATTTCCTTCAGTGTCATATGCATACTGTACAATACCCACTTACCCAAGCGGACAAATTGGTTTTATGCTGTGTAGTCTAAATAAGGTATGTGTATAAAATATATCAGTTTACTCATGAAATATTTACCGTAATCCAAATCACTTTACTTTTCAACAGGATCAAGTTTTTGAAAAGCCTGTCAGGAAGCTTCCCAAGGATCAAATTAAGAAAATGAACTTGAAGTATTATAATCCAGGAATTCATGCCGCTTCATTTGTTCTTCCCGAGTTTGCTAGAATAATTTTGAATTCTTCCAATCTTTGATCTTCTTCTAGGCTCTAGGGGATACTACTACTATTAATTCTTTGAACTAAAGGCCAGTCTAATAAAAAAACTGGTCGACATGAATTTACCAGAGTTTTAGCCTTCCAACTCATCCGGATGGTGCAATAGGCCGGGCTTGCTCTGAATACTTTAATTTTAGACAAGGGAAAGTAGAGTGAACTATTGATGTACTATTTACAAAGTATTAGCTTTTCCCAGCTGACATTAAATAATAGGATAGTGCTTGTAGGCGGCCCGACATTTTATTTTTTCACGAGCCGCCACTTTGTGTATGCATATT
The DNA here is from genome assembly GCA_013436055.1 of Halocynthia roretzi. NCBI lineage: Eukaryota > Metazoa > Chordata > Ascidiacea > Stolidobranchia > Pyuridae > Halocynthia > Halocynthia roretzi. The sequence continues at coordinate 676,241 of QRAM01000009.1, read as the reverse complement.
AAATATTATATATGTAATAAATTTCGGAAATTCCCAGGTTCGGGTAAAATCCTACATGGATTTTTTTTCGCCATCTAGTGACATAATAATCGCAAGATACCCCCTTCGTCCCATTGACCTTTAAACCTGGATATTCGCTTCGACTTTTCAGAATTTTGCTCATGCCTTTGGCAAGTACCGGACCGGTACGATAAGTTTATATAGAATAATTTATATATAATTTCAATAGTTGAACTTCCAGAGCAAAATGCTGCTTTCGAAGTTCGCTTCTGCGTTTTTGTCCCGATCTACTAAGGTCCCGAAGTTATTGCCAAGACAACTGCTATACCGTAAGCATACAGATCAATGTGTATAACTTGATAATACGTAATAACTACATTCATGTTCACAATAGAATCTTTGCGGAATGGCGGTGGTGACGCTGGTAAACGTGTAGTGAGAGTAAGAGCCTCACGTGTGCAAAGTAGACGGTTATGGCGCTACCTGGTATGATTTTATATGTTCTTAGAAAAAATTCTGTCCTGTACAACGGTTCAATTTATCTTTTGACAGTTTTGGCCCCAACTAGTGCTAGAAATAGGTAAAAATGTATTTCCTCCAAACTAAAATGCGTCCCAATTCCCAATCCCAGGATATATTTAAAAGCAGCCAAGCCAGTGTTTAAACAGGTTTTGTTTTATTAGTAGAAAACCAAAAGGTTTGAATATACTGTATGCTGCATACCATACCTTACATATTACAATTTTGGCGATCGAGTATAACAAAACTAGACTAGGAAGAATTTTTTAGTAGATACATTATTTGCATTGCAGGCGATCTACACTTTAGTTGGAGCTGTTCCAGCGGTATTCATCATCTTTGTCACAACCGTCTTTGTTGGTGATGCTCAGCTGTATGACTATGATCCTGATTTACATGATCCAGAACAATATGAATTTTATTCTGTGAGTAATTTCAGTATCTTCAAATTGACTGCTGAGTATGTCATCTTATGACTGACAATTTCATTTCGTTATGTATATACTACTTTGGTTATTTATCCTTTTTACAGCATCCAATCACAAGATTTCTTGCAAAATATTGCATGGAAGATCCCAAACTAAGTTATTACAAACACATTTACTCACTCGAGCTCGAGAGTCATCAGCTTAGAGCAGCGTAAGTTCAAACATTTTTATCAACTCTTGAGATTACCATGTTGCATGAGCTGCATGCTTTTGATTATCTAATCAATGGGAAGGTCTATTGAATTTATTCTGTACTCTGTCCTATGTTCATACAACTGTAGAATGAACACCTTAAATATTCCCCTTTATTTGATGTAGTCGACTTATTGATGATGTTGAATTCCTGGAGAAAAAAATGGGTCATGCTAGCTGGGACAACTTCAAAACTAGAATTCATAACAAAGATGTTGTTGAAGAAATGGATAAGTACGCAAAAGAACATGGAATTACAGAAACACGTCGTGAATAGCACGTTGGTTGTTTTCTCCTATAATTCAAAGTCAGATATTTGCTAGTGACCCATTTCTCTTTGTTCTTGTTGACAACCCCAAAAAAACAGTCTTGAAATTCGGAACTTTATTCTTTTTTATGAAAATATATTGTGTACATGAACAAAAAGAATTTTGTTTAGTTTTGAAGCACAGTGAGACAAATCAACCTAATCTTTTTCCTCTATGTATAACACAGTTTTGTCCACTATGTCGAGCTGCCTTAGAGATAAGTTCCAATTTTTCAAGATAACTTTTGGCACTTGCAACATGGAGCAAATATTGCATTTTCGTATGCTGACTTTCATCTTAGTCTGAGCAAAATTCATCACGTCACTGATCGTGTGGACGGGTAAAAAATATCTTTCAACCCTTCTGCCATCTGGAAGCTTCAAAGCCAGTTTTATCTTTTGTTCTCCCACTTTCGGTTCAGAAGGTACAGATTTCGTGGGGCTAACACGCAAATCTGTGCGTCTCGTATTATTGTTTGTGAACACCGACCTAGTATTCGTCGAACTTTTAAACTTCTTATGATCAGGACTTTCATTGTTTGACGTTCCCATAGGCCTTCTCGTAGCTTCTGTACCGCATTCGAGTGACTTCGTTGGAATGATTTTCTTTCGGGTTGTGCTTGGGTTACTTTGGGTGTTGGTCTTATGAGAGTTCTGCAATATTGTGCTGTCTAAAATCATTTGTTGAGCAAAAGTAGAGAGAAGATCTAATTCGACTTCGCTTTCCGTAGGACTTATTCGGTGACCGTCAGGTGTGTTTGGTATGTTGGGTAAAACCCTGTATTTTGTAAAAGAGGATGGAGGTCTTGATACAGATGGAAATTCTTCTGGTAGAGGATCTGTAAAAAGGATTAGATGAAATATCATAATTTAGTTTAGAAGTTTAGTCCATCTCTCGAACTACAACAGTGAGGTACAATCAGTATCATAAAAAGTCTAATAATTTACCCATTCATTGCTCATCACTAATTTACTAATGTTGATATCATATTACAAAGACTACAACCATAGTGACCAATGTAAAGACTTTTTCAAGAATAAGTACAGTCAGTATTTAAAACATATGTAGATAATATTCGGGACTAACTGGAAACATTAATATTGTTGTTTGTCTTGCAATGGTCTTCACTTTTTGTTCGACTTAGTCTTCTGCTATTATTCCTGTAAGAATCACTGCTTCCTGCTGCTGATGTCTGAGAGATTATTCTTCCTGAGCTGGGAAAAATTAGGATTAAATTCGTTCAAGTATATCTACTCGAACACGTATAAAACTAACCTGGGTGGAACAGAAGCTTGTGGTTTTGGCCGACTGGGAGGCGTAGGCCTGACTTTGCCTTTAGCGGATTTTGGCCTTGTAGACCTTTGCATTGTGAGATGAATAAACTCTGGGTATCTTTATTGTTAGCTATTGGTAGCAGTTACCCTATTCTGGTTATATGATACACCATATCTTATCATAAGATCTTGTTTTCTTTTATCCTTGATTTAAATCCAAGAATTCGATATTTCCATTTTCTGTTTCTACCCGCAGGATAAACAAACGGACTGAACTATAAACACTAGAGAGGAACTTCGAGATGAAGAATGTCATTACATTACGTTTATTTGTTCGGAAAGTCGGGTTTCTTGTTTCTCTGGGATACTCTGGTTTAAAACGGCACTTGTCCATATAGAAGTAAATCTTTCTTAGTTCCTAAGATTCCGTATCATCCATTACGTCTTGCCTGTTTTGAATTTCTTAACATGTTATAGTTTTAAAGTCAATTCATTTTTTATCCCATGACTCATGCAAGTAAAATAGAATTATGCTTTGTTTTTCATCTGAATTTCATTACTAGTTAGACACAAGAAATGTTTAGTTGGACTTTATACAAAAAATAAGTGATTGCATAAAAGTAAAATTTGAAATTTTACAAAAATTGAATTAAACTGACAATTGAACAAACAATGAACATAAAAAGTTTAGATATTTCTTCTTTCTCCTCTGATCAGACGATATCTCAATGATCCAAGGTCTGCCATTGTTAGCTGAATATCATTCCCTATCCTTCTCTTGGCAATTTCTTTGATCTCCTTTGACAGCTCTTCATGCTCTGTGCCCTCTTCAGATATGTAGTGGCAGTCGCTACTGGCATAGTGGCAAGAAATAGCCTGAAAGTGCAAAAACTTGTTTGATTTAACTACTTGATGCGAGGCATGGTAGCAATTGTTACCTTCCTAAATCCATCAGTCTGGTTCCTTCCAGATCCATGGATTAACAATGGATGAAAGAATACAGTATCACCTTCTTCCATCTCCAGATGAACCATACGAGCTTCAGGATCAAAATCTTGAATTCCATGGTACATTTTGTTCACGCCACCCTGCAGCAATATAATCGTCATAGTGAAAATGGTAACGGTCATTGACACTGATGTGAAGAATGGCCACACTTTCACATGTTAAAATATTTTACCTCCCATTTGGGGTACTCATGTTTTAGTAGTTTGCCTTTATGAGAACCCGGAAGTACAACAAGACATCCATTTTTTCTATGGACATGCTCCATAGCAGTCCAAGCTGCCACAATTTTATCAGCGGGTCGAAACACAAAGTAATGGAGGTCTTGATGCAGTGGATGCCGGGAAGTCATTTTACCTGATAAAAGAATGCGTCACAACTATAGCCATCTCATCTAGCCTATCTTGTAAAACTCTACCTGTATCTGGTGGTTTATTAATTAACATAGTGTGCACAGCCATGATGTTCGGTCCTGTGAATGCTTCGACGTACTTCACAACCTGAGTAGCAGAAACTATGTATATTTTCGGTTATTACAATGAAAATTAAGCTTGTAAATATGTATTCAACGAACTTCATCAGAAAAGCAATGATAAAAAAGTGTATTCAACGAACTTCATCAGAAAAGCAATAATAAAAAAGCACAGGATCATTGTAAAAATCCTGGATTTTTGTAATCGCTCTTTCGCCGGGAAGAAATTCAGTTTTTGCAATGCTAACATCCCTCATGCTCGTCATCCCATGAATTGTAACCTAATATTCAACAACTAGTCAGTAATTGCCATCAACAATTCCTATCCAGTCTGACATAACCTGTTTCATGCACAGTTCCTCAAATCTCTTTCGATACATTGTAATGGCATATGAAGGAACAAGTTTTTTGATGACCAAATATCCATTTTCCTCATAAAACTGTCTTTGCTCGTTTGTTAAAATGTTGGTTCCATCCATGGTGTAATGAAATTTAGAACTTGCTGCTGTTTGTATCAAGCTCTAAGAAATGGAAAGCAAGTTTTTACCAATATAATGAAAAACCTTATAGTAAGATTACCCAAGTAGGATCTGAGAGCTTTACATGTCCATTGATGACTCGCAGTCTTGCTCCTGAGGAAGGATGCATCGTTTACAGAATAGGGACGGATCACTACT
>QRAM01000009.1:641460-669467 GCA_013436055.1 Halocynthia roretzi | reverse complement strand
TGCAGCGTTAATTGCCGCAATGCACACAGCACGTTTCGTTGCAAAATGAATGAAAGTTTCGCAAACACATAACAAAAGTTATATTGTTTTCCTTGCACGATTGCTATTTGCCGTTGGTGAAAAATATATCTCCACGAAGTTAAAATCTGTTAAATACATAATTTTGCATTGATAGTGTTATCTCAAAGGGAAAAAATCATTCAACTTTGAAAGCAAACAGGCGTGGTACAACCAATAGCAGATTTGGCTGGCCGGCCGCACTTTCAATTTTCAACGTTACGGTTTCCCTGAAGTTACCATCAAGGTGCGATGTATAAAGCTGTTATTTTTGATTTTGGGGGAGTTATAATTCCCCAGCCTCAAGTAGGCATCAAAAAGTATGAGGAAGTTTTGAATTTACCACCTGGTTTCTTAGGGAGTGTTTTTGTAAATGGGGCTCCCAACAATGCGTTCTGTAGGCTTGAAAGAGGGGAGCTTCTGTACAGGGAATTCATTCCGCATTTTGAAAAAGAAGTTCAGGAAGCTGGCAAAAAAGCAGGACTTGATTTAAGCGCATTCAATGTCAATCGACTTTTCTTGTACATGACATCTGGAAGGAAGGCAGTCAGACAAAGCATGTTGTATGCCATTACAGTTCTCGCTAGCAATGGAATCAAGACTTGCGCACTGACTAACAACTGGATCGACGATCGCACTTCTACAAAATCTCGTTCGACCAAATTTTGGGTTGGTTTGCGTTGGTATTTCGATATGGTAGTGGAATCTTCCCTCTGTGGGATCAGGAAACCAGATCCTGATATCTATAAATTGACATGCAAAAAATTGAATGTCGAACCACATCAAGCAATATTTCTGGACGACATTGGCAGGAATCTGAAAGGTGCAAGTAATCTCGGTATCAAAACAATCAAAGTAGTGACACCCGAACAGGCAATCGCAGAGTTGCAGGATCTTGTCGGACTTGATCTGACAATGAATGAGTCGATCATGGAAGTGTATCCACCACCTTGCAAGCCAGACAGTGTCCCGCATTGCTATTCAATTTTAAACTCTGGTATCAAGATACACTATGTAGATGTTGGTACGGGACCAGTGGTGATGCTTTTCCATGGATTCCCGGAATTTTGGTACTCATGGAGACGTCAAATTCCAGCCCTTGTGGGCGCGGGCTATAGAATCATAGCAATGGACCAAAGAGGATTTGGAGATTCCAGTGTTCCTTATGACATAGAGGAATACACTCAGGAGAAACTCACCCAGGATGCAGTGGATCTCATGGATAGTTTAGGGATTCCACAGGCTTGTATCGTTGGACATGACTGGGGTGGAGCTGTGGTGTGGAATCTGGCTTTGAAATATCCTCATCGCCTTACTGGAGTGTGTGGTGTTAATACTCCAATGATAACAGGTATTACAAGAGTAAAATCAATGCTGTTATTTTGATGATGTATGGCACAAAATATTCTATAAATGGTGTATGGGGAATGTAGTTAACTGCGTTGTTCACGAAATATCTTGACTCACAAGATGTGAAATACTTAATGTTACATATATATCAAGCATCGTTGTATTTATATGTTCCTCTTATTTCAGGTGCTGGGAAAAAAATACTTGAAAAGGATAAGAAAACTTTCAATTATCAACTCTACTTTCAAACTCCTGGGGTAGCAGAAAAAGAATTGGAAGAAGACTTGACGAGAACATTCAAACTGTTTTTCAGAGGTTTCAATGCAGGTGAATTGGTCACAGGGAAGATGGATTCTACAAATGTGACTGATCGAGGAGGAATGTTCGTAGGTTTACCAAAGGATATTCCTATGGACAAGTTATTGACAGAAGAAGATTTAGCGTATTACGTTCAGAGTTATAAACGAAGTGGAACAAGAGGCGGTCTCAACTGGTATAGAAATCATGGAGCGAATACGGAATGGCAGAACAGATGTGGCGAGCGAAAAATAACCATACCTGCTCTTATGGTTACTGCATCACAAGATAAAGTTTTAAAGCCTGAGTTTTCTCGCGGCATGGAAGATCGAATCCCTAACCTTACACGACTGGAGATAAATGAATGTGGTCACTGGACTCAATTGGAAAAACCCAATGAGCTGAACAAGGGACTCATACAGTGGCTGGACAAAATCCACAACACAGATTCCAAACTTTAGAAAAGCAATGATTTGAATTATGAAAGCTGACTGTTTGTGAAGATTTCGCTTTACAGTACAGAATCCTATTTATATTGTGTTATTAATTCTTATAATAATATTAATATAATACAATTTTAATTTACTGTTTATCAATCAACTATTATAGCATAGGAAATTGAATATTCTTTCGACTGTTAAATATTTAATTCATATATACAATATTTGATAAAATATGCATTAACATTCAATTGTAGTTCTTCTGTTATTAGGTCTTGTCTAATATTCGAATGAAAGTTAAAACAGTGCTGTAGATTTTATTAAAATGGGGTGTTCAACTGAGTTTAACTTAACTGTATTGCAATCGTTATAAAAGTACAGTGGCGGTAGTAAAGTGGCGCTTATAATATCAAAGGTCTTTTGAACCATTACATATCACGTGTGAAGGAAAAGTTAAATAGTTCTCTTGGTGTTTACAACGTACTCCAAAAGGGATAATCCGACAATTGGTCAGTAAATTAACTAGAGTAGGTGAAATCCTCAGTTGTTTGGAGTGTTTGGCGACAGATAAATATGGATCTAAGACAGAAAATATGAGGTGAGACACTGTTTATTGAATATTGCATTAAGTACATAACCCAGTTTAGTTGCAGTCAACTATTTACAGGTCGTGATTTAGTCGGCAATGACCAACATGAATGTAGCTACGAAAGTTTTTTTTGCAGTTGATGAATCACACTTTGCATCGCAATTCTAGTTATACACAATATCATTAGTCCCCTGCGCATCACGCGTCTCTTACGTCATCATTGAATCAACCGTTAATTCGCCAGATATCTTGCTTCACAAAGATGAAGTTATTTGCATCTGGATTTATCTATATTACTATACTTATACATGTCTTTAATCAGCTGGGAACGACTGTAGGTAATTGCATACTTGCGGGCAATCAAGCAGACGGTTCACCGTCGCAGGAATATCTGAAAAGGCTGGAACCTTTGCTGGGAAAAATGTAAGCACCTAGCTCGTTTTTCTGTTGGATGTTCCAATAAATGTAGATACAAATTTTCCCACTTGAGAGTGTTATTGCATAGCTCCCATGATTAGTATTCCGTACCGCGCCTTACTTACTTTACTATGTAGCTTTGACTTGAGCCGACTTGCACACGTAGGTGAGTACGTCCTTCATTTTCCACAACCCGAGGGGTGAAACCGAAATTTAAGTTATGTATAAACTAACACTAAACCCAGTCACAACGAACTAATATGGTAATTACTTGAATAAAGGGTCTGTGTAAGGGTTGTGTTTAAATTATTTTACTTTTATACAAAATAGATGTCGAGTTCATGTTTTATTTTACACAACAGTGTTCAGCAATCAAAGAAGTATGTATAATGACTTGCATGAAGGTTTTCTAGGTATCATATGCATGTGAAAGTTAGACCCCTATAAGAAGTATAGACTATATTATTACCTACTTACTATTAGTTTTCTCCACTTTTGTCTGTATATGTATCTGTAGATAGTTTGTATCTTCGTTGAATTTCTTCACACCTTTTACTACATCTTCTCCACCGCTGTAGATTCAAGCACTCGTATGCAGATAAAACAGAAGGCGGCCATGAATACGAATACACTTTGGCAATTTGTTCACAACTAGAGGGTCGTAAAGACTTTGCTGGAGTTGTTCAGGCCGATCCGTCGGGTCAAACTAAAGTTATTGGCAGATTCAACACCACGTCTGTTAAAGGCGGCACAGATTGGATAATGTTGACATACCAAGGTGGAGATAATTACCATAGTCATTGCTTTCCAGCAGGAAAACCAAACGCTAAAAGACAAGCTCATATAATGATTGTCTGTAATCCTGATAAACTTGAGGTACTAGAAGCTTGCTTTGATCTGTATAACTCTTAGGTTACCAGTCATTTATAAATATATTTTCTTTCCCAGGGTCAGTTCACTGTATTATATGAAGAAAATAAATCCAATACAGAACCAGAATGTTACTATATGATGGAACTAGAAAGCAGTGTTGCATGTCAAGCAAGTGCACAAACAGGACTCGGTGCTGGTTCTATTTTTGCTATTGTGTAAGATATACTCTGATTCTGATAGATAGATCTGAATTCTGCATCCCATGCAGAAGCATATGCCTCTGATGTATCGACGTACTTCTGATAACTTACTTTATTGTACTACTCTGGTAGCTGCAGACCTGTAATGACTGTGTAAATTCTCATCACTGGCTTATGGTCAATTATATGATCTACCCTTATTTTGTATTTCTGATCACCTTTAAATATTATCATTCATCATCACATATTATTTTTAGATTCTTCACTCTGGCGTTTGTGTACCTGGTTGTAGGAATGGCATATAAACGATTTGTTTTTGGTTCCAAAGGAGTTGACCAATTGCCCAATATCGGATTTTGGAAAAGCTGCGGCAGTTTACAAGCCGTGAGCTTTTGTTTTATTAAAAGCTATCAAACGATATTTTTCTAATTCAGTTCATTTGTAATCTCCTAGGATGGTTGTGACTACTTGTGTAGATGCCAAGAATCTGGTTTTGATTCAAGCAGGCCTTATCGAGGTATTGCTGATGATCAACTAGATGAGGAAGAAGGTGATGATGAACACTTGTTGCCAATGTAAACACAACCAAAATCCTCCTCATGAACGATACAAGAATCTTCCAATGGGATTTCACTGTTGTATTCATTGAAATCTATTAGCCGGTGATGGCTGATGGGCTCATCATTTTTTGGCCAATCTATTGCCCTTGAGAGAATTAACTTGTTTCTTAAAAAAATTCTTGATCCAATGAATATATGCTTGATGATTGTATGAAGTTACTTACTCTGCTGGAATTGTGTAATATGACTGTTGTAATATAGAGCAGAATATTGACATTGTTTTATATTCCCAGGTTGTCTATTTATATTAGAGTTCGGAACAATATTTTTTTTATTCTTGTGTTACTTTGTCAATATGGTTCCGAGAAATATTTGAATATTTCAGAACCAAAATCTTGCAATTAACTACTAAAGAAATTCAATTGACTAAACTTATATCAGAAATGCGACCTGGTTTTGAATTCCAATCTCATACAACCACACTTTGCAGCCATGCATGTCAAAGACATTTTTTAATTACATTGAATTACACCTTCATTGCCAGAAAATAATCTTTAATAATTACAATAATCTTTTAATATTCAAGTTTTGTCTCAATCGGTCGGTTCCATTATATAATACAATTGCAACTGGTGATACTCTGCTGTGATGTACTACGCTTCCCAGATTATTTAACTACTACTAAAATTACTGAATGTGCAATGCTGGAATATGCAAGATATAATAATTCATGTAAAGTGCCTTATGATAAGTTATCATTTTCTAATTTTTGACCATTCAAATAAATGTTGATTCAATATTTACTCCGGTTTGATTTCACAGTGCAGGTACTTCTCACTTAGCAACTTGGTTGTAAAGTGAATTGGCTGGTAAATAAACTCAAGTGGATTTATTTATACATTCAGTCGCTCTTCTTTGAGTTACTTTCACCCTGATAGCATCCCGGGTACTTTTCAGGCTGCCATAAGTTTGGTGTTTGCCTGTGCTTTGGTAGAATTTTTCTGCTTCTTGGAAGGGGTGGAATAAAGTAAGAAAAGTACTGCTCCGTTGTGAGTGGTTCTGTCCAGATACCCTCTTCCTTCCATTGTTCTACGAGCATCCTCTTCTCGTCGTCACTTAAATCAGGTGGCTCTTTGTCCAATCCGTAATTTATCCAGATGCTGTGGTAAAACAATATATATCATCTAGATTCATATCAGATAGATATAAATTTCTTATATTTCTGTCAATCTAATTTCCCCTTCGTTCCATTCAACTATGAAGTGTTAATTCGTGTTACCATGCCAACACGATTAGTAAGATAAATTTAGGTAAAAATAACATAAAATACTTTTCAATTTCTTGATTATATATTATTTCTTTTCTCTTCTTTCTACGCTCATCCAATTGACGTAGAAGCATTTCATTTCTCTTCCTCCATCGCATGTATCTAGTACAAATGTATAACTTGTATGAATATTGTTGGCATAACAGGTCTCAAATAACTGCGTTACCTGTGATTTTTCATTCCCCGTCTACGCCAATACTTGTCTTTTTTATGTGCTTGGATTTCAGGCTTTTGATCCATTGTCGGATCACTGATTATTCCAGTTGGCACAATCATTGGATCTTTGACAGCGGGATTTATCAATGAAGGGAAGCCAAATACAAAGTTTAGATTCATTTGTTCGCTGTAGGAAGGAGCTTTGTACTTGGTGCCCTTCAAATCAGGATCGATTTTGGAAATTGAAATTTGGGGATTGTTTGTGGTCGCCGTAACATTTTTTTTGAGGAGAAGTGGAAAAAGTCGCACAGTGGCAGTGGCTTTATTGATATTTTCTGCTTTGCCCGAAAGAGTTCTAGATAATTCTTGGCGTGGACCATGCTGGATAGTTTGGTAAATATCAGATCCACACAGTTTTGTTAACAGACGTGTGAACATCTGCACTTCTCGTATGTATATATATTTTGCAGGAAAACTAATAATGTATAATATAACAACAACGTTTCAGTGGGGAATTGTGAAATTGCAAATCTCGTAGACTAAACTGTACCCGCTGTCTCGTCCCCGATCCCGGTATATTACCTTAGAACTTTGCTGGGTAACCTAGTCGAGCGTAACATATAGGGTAAGTAATGTCTGTCAGGATTCGAGCACCCCGGGATATTTTTCAAAATCAAAAATTGAATTAATCTTTCCTAAATTTTTATTCCACTCAAGTTAATGTTACATAATTATTTCCTATTAATGCCGTAATACTTACGTCCGAGCGCTTGAGGGAAAGTGTGACGTCACTGTTGATTTTTCCCATTTTGTGTTGTTAAATCGCTATCGTTCAGTCAAGCAAGCCTAGCACTGCTGGAAATTCAGCTTTAGAATTTTTATTTGAATAGATTTAGTGTTACTAATCATGGGATGCGATGGTGGTACGATACCTAAGCGACATGAGTTGGTTAAAACGAAACAGAAAGAAGAACAGAGAGACAAGAATGCCGATCTCGCAGCCAAATGGAAACACTGCGCTTTGTCAAACCAACCAATAGAAGAACCTATTGTCGCCTGTGAACTTGGAAGGTGATACCTTGATTTCTTTATGTTCTAACTCATACACCTTCTACTCTATTATTTAGTGAGACCGTATAGTAGTACTGTAGAATTAAACTTTTCAAACTGAATCATTTTTTAGGTTATATAATAAGGATGTAGTCATTGAATATCTTCTTGACAAAAGTGGCGAAAAGTTGGAAAAAATGAGCCATGTTAAAGGTGTGAAAAACTCAATTATATTGTATCAAAATATTCATAAATTTTTTGTAAGTCGAAACATGTACATTTTTCATAGGCTTGAAAGATATCCATACCCTGAAACTTCAGTTAAATCCATCTTGGAAAAGCAAAAGGGAAAAAGCAGAAAAGGGAGACGGTTATATCGATGATCAAGATGCAAAATATATATGTCCAGTGGCCGGCATCGAAATGAATGGCAGATATAAGTATGGCTTGCTTTATTTGAAACTAGTACTGGTTCAATACCACTAATCTAGCATCATTTGCTCCAGAACCGTGCCAGGTCAAAAGAGTTTATATATAGAAACCTTATTATATGTTTAACATACTGAAGAATGTTTTCTAAATGAAAAAGAAAAACTAATAAATGTAAATTAGAGGTAAATATCATGAAACAACAAGGCGAAAGATACATGATACATGCATGTCTTGCGCAAACTCGAACGTGTGGTGTGAAAAACCCGCACTACTGTGCGGTCACACCACCAGACAACAGAACGAGATTTTTCACATACGTTACAGTGTAATGATCTGTTGAACTTTATCATTTAGATTCTGCTACCTGCGTACTTGTGGATGTGTTTTGAGCAACCGTGCGCTGAAAGAAGTGGAAACAAAGCAGTGTCCAATCTGTTCTGTAAAATATGATAAAGAAAATGATGTTATTATTCTTAATGGTTCTAAGGTAGGGAGGTAGATAGTTAAACAAATAAGTACTAAAATTATCCAAGGAGATTCTGTTTCTTGTTGGCCAAAACAATAATTTCTGGTTTCGAACTCAAGTTGAACTACAAGGTGTAGTGAGTTGAATAATCTCTTCACAATTTACAATTTTTTGCATGAAATAAGGATGAAGAAGCTCTATTAAGGAAAAAGATGGAGGCCAATAAGCTGATAGCCAAATCAAAAAAGAAAAAAGATCGTAAGAACCTGAACGGCTCTAAAAATGGTATTGGTGAGGCATCAGAACCGAACACGAATGGCTCTTTTGAAAAGGTTCGTAAGCGATTGTCTGTTATGAATTTTTTATTCTAATCTATATTTGTAATATTGTGAATATTTATAGACCGTTGATAAGCCATCAATCTCTGGGATTCCCAATTCTATAAAAATACCAACCGCGTCACACAAGAGTTTGACTGTCAATGAAACCATTAAAGGAGCCAAGCGTAAAATTAACGAAGGCTCTATTTTTAAGACCGAGTCATTCAAATCGCTATTTACAACTCATTCTTCAGCTAAGAGAAGCAAGGACTCTCAAAGCCACTGGGTAACATATAATCCTTATCACTAAGCTTCATGAACTTTACATTTGGTATGTACAGTAATACCTCGCGTTGAGTCATTTCGGTGGTCGCTGCTGGTTCTCAAGCAAGCAAAACAAACTCAGGCATTGTCATATGTATTTCTGCATGTGCTTGTGATCGTGTGCCTTGCTTGTTTTTGTCGTTATGTTTCAGCTGTTTTTCATCATACTTGGCATTATGTCCTGCTTACATCAAAAATCTGTTTACGTAGTCCAAGGTATTGCTGTATCTGTTATTTTTTTACGATAATGAGTAAATGTGTAAGTCCTCCTAATACTTTAGAGGTTATGTAATCGCCCATGTAAAATAAATATCTGAAAAATTATAAGATTAAAATAGAGAAATAGTTTGAAAGTCACTCTTCGAATGCATTATTTTATCAGTAGAGCAAAGCGAGTCAAATATTCAATTTACAGGAAAATTTCAGCTCACTTGTAGAAATGATCTTGCATTTCATTCGTGAATTATAAGTGTATATCCATCGAGTTTTATTGAGTATCTGTTATCATTGCTTTTATTTGTTCATTGATAAAAATAGTCATTATAAATTTTAAGGACTGTATAGTATTCTCATAAAGAAAGATGTATGTATCAATGTAGGGTGCTGGACGTAATGCGTCTGGAATATACATGTGGCAGGTTTTTCCAATGGACATGATTTATGATACTGAGCTACATATTATAATACTACTTTGCCTGCTATTGTATTGTGTCGTTAATGTACTCATGTCACAATCCAGTAAAATATTGTGACACTGAAAGATGTAGAGGTAGATAGCATTCACACAGATGTCCAGTAGTTAGCAGAAATTTATTAGTAACCCGACCCAAGAGTGCTTAGAGCCGAGTTTTCTCTGTTCTTCGGTATGCAACTGGACCTCCGTGCGAAATTTAGCAGGAGCGTTTTCAAAAGTCTGTCTGTTATCGATGTATTTCCATTGATAGCCGGGGGAGGTAGATTACGGGTTCGTAATCCCGAGCAATTTGTTTTAGGTCAATTACCCTGGACGTGTCCGGGCTCCGAATAAGCTTTTCACTGTATATCTATCTTCCTGCTCGCAATGCATGTCAATTTATAGGCCTTTATAAGCGGATACAGGATCGATATTTTCAGGTAAATTACCCTGGACGTGCTTGGGCCCCGAGGAAAGAAAATGATATTTCAAGATTCTTATTTTGGCCGCTACATTTACCGTAATTAGGATTTTTTCCTTTCCGTACCCAGGTTTTCTTCGCCCGTGCCTTCCGTTGATTATTTAAATTCATAGGAAATTAGTAGGGGTTAACTCCCCAGAGGCAATGAAATGGAATTAGTTTGACCCCAAAATCACACTTGTATCAGGATTATACAATAGAAAATTTCATATCATAAATAAAAAAAAACTTAAAGGTAAACCAGGAACAGGCAGATACCGGATCGATATATTTGGGTACCGGACGTGTTCGGGCCCCGGACAAAGTAAAGGAAAGTGATGTTTTCAGATTACTATTTTGGCCGCTAGAGCAACTCTCATCAGGATTTTAATCCCTCTGGACCCAGGTTTTCTATGATCATGCATAATCCTGAGATTCAATTTGCGTTTATTTGACCAGGCCTTTCTTCGATTATTTGAATTCGTGGAAAATTGTTAGGTGTTAACTCCCCAGAAGCAAGCAGTCGAATTTCTTGGGCCCCAAAAATAATATTTCAATAGCAATCAGTAGTCTTAAAGGAATAATGGTAAATATTTGAAATGTTGATATTTAAAATCTTCAAATCTCATCTATATGAAACAATGTATTTCCGGAGTTGTTGAGGCCAAATGATTTTATTTGGTACTTTGTACTATAGTGCGCTAGTCATATTGCGTATTAGCACATAATTGGTATAGTGCGTGAGTCATCTTTTAAATGGGATTTGAGTATCTTCTGTCCCCAGTGTGTCCAGGGCAGAGTTTTCTTTGTTCATGCACTATTCTGGAATTCATCTGGCGTTCACGTGACCCGGCAATTCGGCTACCAGCATAAACACAAATAATAAACGTGATTCATCATCATCAATGCGTTTCCGCCCAACACTCTCATCTGTATGAAACAGTGAGTTTCCGTCTATGACGCCTACACTCGTTATCATCCTCAAGAATCAATGCGTCTCCGCCTGTTCACAATCTCATCTGTATGAAACAGTGCGTTTCTGTTTATGATACTGAGCTACATAATATAATACTACTTCGCCTGCTATTGTATTGTGTCGTTAATGCAGCTATGTAAAAACTCAGTGAAAGATTGTAACACTCTTAAATGAGTAGAGGTGGATAGCACAGATATAAGTCGTCAGCAGAAAATTGTTAGTAACCCGACCACAGAGTGTTTAAAGCCGAGTTTACTTTGTTCGTGCATTATTCTGGTATGAATCTGAACCTCCGTGCGAAATTTCCTAAATATCCCTGGCCTTTAGCAGAGCATTTCAAGTTCTATCTGTTCTTAATGTACTTAATGTCTATTGATAGTAGGGGCAGGCAGATTGCGGGATCGGAATCACACGCGATCTCTTGATTAAATTTTAGCCGACATGCACGAACCCAGTGTAAAGAAAAGAAAAACGACCTATGTAGATTTTTATTTTGGCTGCTAAGAAGGATTTATCCACTCCGGGCCCAGGTATTCTTTGCTTCTGGAATTCATCTTGCGTTTATGTGACCCAGCCTGTAGGCGGGCTGCATGAAAACCTTTGCCAGGCCGCATACGACCCGCGGGCCGTAGTTTACCGTTCCAAGAACTGGAACGGTAAAAGAGTAAAAGAAACCATCATAGAGGACGAACGGTTTTAGAACCTCGCTCAATATGTTTGTAGTGTGAGTCTCTACACTACAATTTTAGTGGAATTTCCGATTTTACGAGCAAAGAGAAGATACTTGAAATACTATCCTGTTTGTTCTCTTTGCATAATTAAACTTCCAAATAGTTGAGTCTGCTCTAGTTTTAATGATCAAATGAAATGTTCTTGAACAAACTGATTCAATACACCCCACCCATCTGGTGTAAACGCCTTGAAGTGAAGCCCAATTGGAGGATACCCGTAAGTTGTATTTCTACAATTTAAAATATCAAGGTTGATGAAATAGATATGTGTTCAAATTTCAAATATATATATATCTTGAACAGCTTGGGATATTGCCAACGCCAATTCACGAATGGAAGTTACAAGGGATTCCAAAAGATGTGAAATTATTTATAAAACGAGATGACATGACGGGCAGTACGCTAGGTGGAAATAAAGTATGTATTTGGTTCCCAGAACATATCCTTGACAAACCTCATTCACTTATTCTTATCGTTCTGTAAGTGAAAGTGAGTGGGTTTTCAATTTACTTTTGAGATTTATTACTAGCTCCTGTGGTGAAAATGAGGAGAAAGCGTCGGAACGTCGTTTCCCACTTTTCTCACTTTTCTCGTTAAAGCGGCTAAAATTCTAACTTCAGTATAACGAACCTTAGCGTTCCCAAATCAATGACAATCACTTGTCTTAGACTTATATCCCACATTGATATCATTATCCATTTCTTTTGTCAATTCTAGTAAAACTTATCACTGTCTCTATCACAATTACTGTTATTTCAGGTGCGATGTCTCGAATTTTTATTGGCTGATGCGAAACAGAGAGGATATTCAGGAATAATAACTTCTGGCTCTAGTCAGTCCAATCACTGTGCTGCAACTGCAATCGCATGTAATCAGCTCGGTCTTGACTGTCACTTGTTGCTGTATGATCAAGATAATGTTAGTTGAATTTTTACTTTTACTGATATTTCAAACTGTTTAGGACTTCAATCAACATAGTAATTCGACAATTCTGTTTATTAGGACATAAAAAACGCATCACCCAATGGCAACTCATTACGGATGCAGATTGCAGAACCGAATATGTATTTGCTTCCTTGGAAATGTTTATTGCATATAAATGATGAATATAGGAGGATAAAAGAGCTTTCTAGTCGTATATTGTAAGTTATTTTCGATAACATGCCTATAAAATGTATGCTAATAATATGAGGTGGTGGGTATTTAGTCAAACAACAGGCAAAACATCCTATATAATTCCTCGTGGTGGCTCGAGCATATTAGGAACTTGGGGATATATCGAAGCTTGGAGGGAGATGATTGAGCAAAAAGTTCAAAATTCATTTGACGACATCGTTATAGCTTGTGGCTCTGGTGGTTCTTCCACCGGCCTTGCCATTGCTAATTATTTAACTGGAAGTCGGGTGAGGTAAGAACCACATTTCCATCATGTATTTTCCACAGAAGATGCGTAATTTTTGTGTTTAAATATTTCCACATATCATATTATCCGTGTGAATCCAGGATTCATGCTATTAGCGTAGCACGGTCAAAGGAATACATGCGAAAAATTATACAACAAAAGATGACTTCTCTAGGAATCACTGAGGTGTCCGTGGATGACGTGATAGACATATGTGCTGATTATGTGGGAGGAGGATACAGCATTTACAAAAATGAAGATATTGGTAAATAGAAATTGCAAAAGAAATGCAAACCTTCTACTCGTGCCATAATATTAATTATAAGTTTTTATATTTATAATAACGTAGCATTCCACAAAAAAGTGGCAGCAACGACTGGTGTTTACTGCGATGCACTTTATACAGGAAAAGCAATCAATGGTTTGATGAATGAACTATACAAAAACCCCACGCGTTTTAAAGGAAATAGAATACTTTTCATCCATACAGGTAACTTGGATAAGTAATTTATGCCACGAATTTATGCTCTATCCGCCTCATCTTTTTTCCGATTAGGTGGATTATTTTCCATGATGCAGGAAAAAACGGCGCCTTTGTACCGAATTTCGGAACATAAACTAAAGAATTGGAATGAAGTATTTCCAGAAGACAATGTGTTTTAATATCTGTAAGCATATCTTGATGTTTTGATTAGTGTGTAGTTGCATTCTACAAATTCAAATAATAATACAAATATATAACTGTAATTAAAATCCCTATGTTTTGGCTTGATCAAAAAAGGAAGCAAATGTCATTTGGTGTTCCAAGGATATGGCAAGAGCAAAGTGATCATGTTTCTGAATGTTACTTTTGCATGACAAAGATCACAGGATTTTCTGGAAAAGGCAAGTCCAAAACTATATATCCGGCTTACAAATCTGCTCTTAGACCTGTTCCTCATGGTTCTGGTTCACATCTCCTATCTATACAAAAATATTCACAAATGACTGCTCGTATAGGGGGTTTCTCGTCTTATAAGTCGCTCGTACTATAAGGATCTACTATATTATTTGGTTTTTCAATCCTTGTATATTTTTTGGACATGCTTTAATTACGAGTGCACTTAATAAAGATATTTACGTAGTGCGGAAGTTGTATTTGTCGCTCTCTGGTATTGTGTACATGTTGTGTGATCAGTTTTATTCTGTGATGTCGAAGAGCTGATTCTCTATCACCACTGTCGGTATCCTTCTGTGAATTTTTTTCGGAAGACATCTCTAAGCAGAGGATAAAAGTGATGTGATGATAAAATTTTACTTTACATCACTACTTGAAAAGTGAGATTAAAAGTAAAACGACGCAAGGCAGGACAATTGGTAAGTTTCGAAGTTAAAAATTACCCGGATTAAACGCGAACCTCTTTTAGTATTTGAATGCTAATGTCTCGTGTTTTTCTGCGGCGATTAATTATCAATCAGTCCTCAAATGGGTTTCTCATCATCATTCGCGCTATTATTTTTCCTTTCCCCATTTCAATGTTCAGTTATAATTACTAAATCTTCAATCACCTTTTTCTTAAGAATCGAAACGATTTATTAAAACAAACCAATTAAGCAACGTGTCAAAACGTTCGTTATAAGAACGTGCGTTGTTGAAAGGCAGCTAGTTTTCATTTACACTGTTATAGACACTGTTCGCAGGAAGGTTACTTTGCTGTCTTAGTGAGAGATCTGTTAGTTACTAGTAAACGGCCGTTATTGTATATTAGTTACATTAGTTTACTATTATCCTTTTCGTTAATTTTCTTGTGTGACTGTGATTCAATTTCTCCATGCCAAATATTTGAAGTACAAAATGGTGTTCACCATATGTGGACTATTCTTTGCAATGCCCAATTATCGAATTACTGTTTACCAAAATATTTATTATTTCCCCAACGGGTAAACTCGGTACATTATTATTGTACTATTTTCCCCAGCTACTAAATAAACTAGGGCAAAAGAAATTGGATCATGCTCTTCTATGTTGTATGAATGATTGTATTGTGCACCGGGCCCGGTTGCTTTTCGCTGTATTTTTTGTATGCATCATTTTTCTTGCTTGCCTTACAGAACAAGGACATGTGATGGCCAGGACAATAAAATGAAAGGTTGGTATTAAATTCTATGACACCGCAAAATAGCAAAATATGTTTTTCATTCTAAATTCGGTCGAAAATACACCCCGAGTCTTTTTTAGATTTGAAGGAAATCAAAGCACTTCCCATTATAAAATACCTCATCTCACTGGATTGCTTTATAATTTTTCTATTAGAGGCCGCAGCCCAGGAGAATAATGTGGCAGATGAAGGGAGCAACCACCACAAGAGAGTCGAAGAAGTGACTGCTACCATGAGGGGTATGTTGTATTAGTATTTATAAATTAAAATACTATTAATTCCTAAATTATTATTAAATTTATATTCTATGCTGCTTTTAATTTTTTAAGGCCGCAGCCCAGGAGAATAATGCGGCAGATGAAGAAGGGAGCAACCACCACCACAGAGAAAAGCCGAAAAGTGACTGCCACCATCGAGAGGCATGTTAAATTAGTTTTCATGAATTAAAATCATATTTCTTCTTCGTTCTATGCTGCTATTTAATCTTTTAAGGCCGCACCCGAAGAGAATAATGCGGCAGATGAAGAGGAGAGGAATCGAAGAAGTGACTNAGGGGTATGTTATATTAGTTTTTATGAATTAAAATCTAATTAATTTTAAAATGTGGCTACGTTGCACTTAAGGCCGAGAGCAACCACCACAAGAGCTACTTCTTCGGCGTAGTTCGAGACGTTGACTTCGCGGGAGCACCAGGTGGGTCATGTGACCCCGAGCATGACGAAGAAAACTGTAAGATAGAGCTAGTGGGGGAGTTGGCATTGATTATTTACATAAAGTCCTGTTTGTGTAATATTCGAGCTCAAATAATAATGTTTAATAATTTATATTCATCCTGAAATTCTCGATTGGTTTTTATTACCAGTTTTAACATTTTCAACGTTTCACATAAGTCCCCCTTTTTCTGCATAATATGTAAAAACCTGTTGTGGGTGATTTTCAAATGTTTTCATTCAATTTGCAATCAACATTATCTTAATATAATATATATAATAATGTAAGTAACTTGAAATGTGATATTTCCTGTTCAATAATTTTTATAATATCTTAAGAGCCTCTCCCCCTTAGGCTACCGTGTGATAGGCTATAGTTAGGCTTAAATGCAGGTGGAGGTAGCCGGGAGACGCAGGAAGAGCACCCACCAGAAAAAAGAAGTCTGGAGGAGTTGCAACAACCCTGGATAAGTGTGTTAAATTAGTTTTTATTAATTAAAATCCTATTTTTTTCTTTGTTCTATGCTGTTATTTAAATTTCAAGGCCGCAGCCCAGGAGAATAATGTGGCAGATGAAGGGAGCAACCACCACAAGAGAGTCGAAGAAGTGACTGCCACCATGAGGGGTATGTGTATTAGTATTTATAAATTAAAATACTATTAATTCCTAAATTATTATTAAATTTATATTCTATGCTGCTTTTAATTTTTTAAGGCCGCAGCCCAGGAGAATAATGCGGCAGATGAAGAAGGGAGCAACCACCACAAGAGAGAAAAGCCGAAAAGTGACTGCCACCATCGAGAGGCATGTTAAATTAGTTTTCATGAATTAAAATCATATTTCTTCTTCGTTCTATGCTGCTATTTAATCTTTTAAGGCCGCACCCGAAGAGAATAATGCGGCAGATGAAGAGGAGAGGAATCGAAGAAGTGACTGCAACCCTGGAGGGGTATGTTAAATTAGTTTTTATGAATTGAAATACTATCAACTATATCTGCTTTTTAATTTTTTAAGGCCGCAGCCCAGGAGAAGAATGCGGTAGATGAATAGGAGAGCAACCACCTCAAGAAAGAAGTGACCGAACCATGGAGAGGTATGTTAAATTAGTTTATATGAATTATAATCCTATTAATTCTATGTTGCTATGCTGCTCTAATTTTTTAAGGCCGAGAGCAACCACCCATATACGAGCTGCATCTTCGGCGTGGTTCGAGACGTCGACTTCGCGGGAGCAACAGGTGGGTCCTGTGACCCCGAGCATGAAGAAGAAAACTGTAAGATAGAGCTAGTGGGGGAGTTGGCATTGATTATTTACGTAGTGTCTAAGTCCTGTTTGTGTAACATTTGAGCTAAAATAATAATGCTTAATAATTTATATTTACCCTGAAATGCCTGATTGTATCATATTAACAGTTTTTCAACGTTTCACATAAGTCTCCTTTCTTCTGCATAATACGTAACACCCTTTTGTGAGCGACTTTCAAATGTTCTCGATCAACATTATCTTAATATAATATATAAATAATTCTCTTTCATAATAATGTAAGTACCTTGGAATGTGATGAGTTTCACAATTATTATTTTTATAATATCCTAATTGAGAGCCTCTCCCCCTTAGGCTACCGTGTGATAGGCTATAGTTAGGCTTAAATGCAGGTGGAGGAGGTTGCCGGGAGACGCAGGAAGACCAACCACCAGAAGAGAGAAGAGTCGGAGCTGCAACAACCCTGGAGATAAGTATGTTAAATTAGTTTATATGAATTGAAATCATATTTTTTTCTAATTTTCCAAGGCCCCAGCGAAAGAGATCAATGCGGCAGATGTAGAGGGGAGCGGCCACCACAAGAGAAGAGTCGGAAGAAGTGACCGCAACCATGGAGAGGGGTATGTTTAATTAGTTTTTATAAATTGAAATACTATCAATTCGATATGCTTTAAAAAATTTTAAGGTCGCAGCCCAGGAGAATAATGCGGCACATGGCGAGCAACCGCCACAAGAAAGAGTGACGGCCACCAAAGAAGTGACTGCCACCATGAGGGGTATGTTAAATTTGTTTTTATGAATTAAAATCCAAATGTTTATGTTATGTTATTGATTTTTTTTACCACAACCCAAGAGAATAATGCGGCAGATGAAGAGGAGAGCAACCACCACAAGAGGGGTTATTATTCGCGCCCACGGCCTCTGAGATTGGCCATCTCAGTGGCTGTGTGGAGCGTTGAATGTTGAGGACTCTTTACCCCACCCATTCACTACCAGAAGGAGGCATAGGCTGATCACCTATGCTTTCTTCTGGTCTTAAAATTATTCACTTGGTTTTATGGACCTGTAAGTTCCTATATTTATATTTATTTCCTGCGTTTTATGACGGTTCGTTTGACAATTAATTAATCAGCGCTAGGTGCGAGATTTTACCGTACCGATTTAATCACCACGAGATGGCACTATTAAGCTTATTGCTGTAACATACGGCCCACTATGATATATTTTTCATCCGTATGGTGGCAACGTTGACACACAACGTATATACCTCCACGCAAGTCCCCTTAATTGTTTATTATAATGTATCCCATTACCTATTTGGGTGCCTCCGATCTCCCCTCGCAAAATAGATTTCTCACCGTCACCACCTACTACTGTAACGACTGTTATTTCTGCTGTATTTTTCGGCTGCCAAGGTTTCATATTATTCCTTAAAAACCTTGATCTCCTTACTTTATAAACGGACTTAAATTATGGAAAGATGTCAAACACTAAGAAAATGGATTGATTCCTTAAATTATTGTGAATTAAATAAGTAATTCTTAACATTAAATAAAGCTTAAATGATAAATAATCCATTGAAATTCTCAAATAAGATTTTCAAAAATGCAGCCGGAATATACTTTATTATTATTTTTTTCATTTTTAGTTAGGCTCCACTCCAGTACCCTGCGTGGTCGAGTTGAGAGAAATTTCCCCGTGGCCAGAATTTCTTTTTGAGTGGTTTGGGTTGTCTGGCAAGGTGTTTCATAAGTTTTCAGGCGGTTTTTTTATCTTGTCATTTAGTCTCTGTGGAGAGACCCTGTATGTTTTCGTATTTATATATTTTTTATAGGTTAATCGTTTTTAGGCTAATATTGTATATTGCACCCGCTTGAATTAAAACACCTGGGAATTCAAATTCATTTGTGTTGTTAACTACAGGCAGATTTACTTAGAACAGCAGTACATTAGGGAGAAATTAACTCGGCTCCGGTTGACTGGTGACCGTGTATACAGTGTTGTAGGTTCCCCGCAGTGCCGCAGACGCAAGTTGCGATTGGAGATAATGAACATCATTTCCTGAAAGTTGAGATCTGTAAAGAAACTTGCGATGTCAGGGAAGTATTCCAAATTTGATAGCTTCTTGAAACGGACGCTGAATAATAAGGTACTAGTTTCGTCGGGCGGTCTCTAAAAAAAACCTGGTTAAGTTAGGGTAGATTAGGTGAACTTTAGATAGACTTGCTGATGGTTCGGCTAATATTGTGGACGCAGCTGATTGTAAAAGCAGATAATGTCATCTTCGTGGTATTGGAACAAGTGGTTAATGTAATAATGCTGTTTTCAGTTAATTTACTTTGTCACATATTTACTAAAATTTGCATAGATCCATTTGGTAAATGGTAAATTACTACCCATGAAAATGCTGGACATAGACTAATGTGGAATTTGTAGCGATTTCTCAAAATTACCACTTGCACACTGTAATTCTTGATATGACTGCTCTTTTTTGATATGCAGGAGTACAAGGAGATTAAAATATACGAGCCGTGTGTTGTCACGTCCAGCAAAGAGAAGCGAGCGTTTCGTTTCACTTTTCTGACTAGGAACAAACTTTACATCACAGAAAATCCTCCAAAATCTCTTCTGTACTCCGTTAACTTGAAGGATGTGATTGACGTTAAGCTGGTATTAACATTAACATTTTAGTATAGACCCATGAAAAATTGATGAACATTAAAATTTAATTCTCAGATCAATGACAAAGCGAATTTTCTTCAAGCAGAATTGCGAGATTCTGTGCAGCACGTGGCCGTTAAGCATGTTAACGCCTATGCCGTCCTTCCAAAAAATTCTGCTGCTAGCAGTATTGATTCAACAGAGCAAGGAGGTTTTTCATTGTACTCGAGTAGGTGCTTCCCTCTGCTTTTCTTTGATGATAATTTGCATTCTATCGTTGTGGCTTATTTTCTTAGATGATGAATCTCTTGAAAAATCACATTATTCTAGTCCATTGCTGTGTGCATATGGCAATATAACTGCAGCTAGTGTGAGAAGGTATGTTGTGTAACATGGTAATATGTCACTCCATAAGAACAGAAATGAATGAATGCTATACCTCTCCCTTAGATGATTACATATTCCTTAATATAGCATAGNTCTTGAAAAATCACATTATTCTAGTCCATTGCTGTGTGCATATAGCAATATAACTGCAGCTAGTGTGAGAAGGTATGTTGTGTAACATGGTAATATGTCACTCCATAAGAACAGAAATGAATGAATGTTGATGATTACATATTCCTTAATATAGCATAGCTTAGTGAAGCGTTCAATTCTAGATCATTGGAGTGAATCTAAGTGCTTTTCATGTCATTTCCTATGCCTATACATATAATAACGTCCATGATATTTCGTATAGCGCTGTTCAGATCCCCCCCCCCATCACTGACTAAGTTGCAATGAGCATTGGCTATTTTTCCGTAGAAAATATTTTACTGCCGCTGGATTTCGAAAATTGGCTTTCCGTAATAAACTACTGAATTCAATGGTGAATACTGATTCATTCATCCATGACTATAAATGCTTTGAAGTAAAGTATATCTATTCACAGTGCCTCCGATTCCGTTTCCTCAATTCGATCTTTGCCAGAAGGATTGATGAAACCTCGTGGAACATTGAAGGAAGGTGCTCTTGGTACAACTTCAAAATGGTGTCAATCCGATCCATACACGACATATGTGCTCCATTCTGAATCATTGGCACAGGAAAGCATAGAAGAACTCCATCTTTATATATTGAATGATAGCACAACGTTTTTGCCAATGCTGCAAGCTGTCTGGAGAAATTGTATAATCGTAAGTTCTGATGCTTGAAATATATTACTGATAGACTTGAAACATGAATTTTTTTACTCAACCTCTTATCTGAAATTCCAATAACTAGAAAGCCCCCAAAACATCACACCGCCCATTTGCAGTCAAATATGACTCCATGCTACTCATTTATCTCCAAACAGGACTGGATTCAACCCATAATGTACTCTTCTGAGTTGGGTGGTCAACTAAGGCTATTTATTTGAGTAATACATTTACCTTATACACCACATTCACATGAAGATTTGCATTATGTCATAACAAAATTTGAAAAATGCCAAATTCCTATATATCTTGTGCCATACGTTTCGGATGAGAGATTAACGCTTCCATCATTCTACTCTAAACCTTATTCCGCATTTAATATAATATTTTACCGTGTTTGCAGTATCATAGTTTTTCATCAGATCCAAGGTATTGGACTTCGCAGGAGCGGAATGTAAATATGTGTGTGGTGTTCGGTAATGAATTGTTTGACATCGGGTTTATACTGGGCACTAACTTGCATGTTATCAGAGGATTGTAATATTTTATGTATCAGTAACCTCTTCACACTAATCCACTTATTATTGTTGTGTGGCAGTTGCTTTTTTTCGTGTTAACTTGCTTTGCTTTATCATGACTTTATCTATCAATCTTGAAGTATTTTAAATAAGTTTTCATATCTCACTCTGTAGGAATCGACATCGAAATTTGATGATGCAACGTTGCAGACTCCTGCCGGATCCGAAAAGTCTTCCATGGACGGCAGCACAAGAACTCTCTTTTCTGATTTGAAACAGGAATTACTTCATGCTCACACAGTTGAAAACATTTACAGGTTCACACTAGGACTGTTCTTATTTTAAACATGGGTTATCGTTAGTGTTCAGAGTGAGTAAAACCAGTTTAATATACCTCCGTCTTATTTCCAATGATGATATATGTAACCATTGTCTGTGAATTTTAATTACTGTCATATATTTTTATCATACTCATTTGGATTTTATCATTTCTGTCAGACTCTACAATGAACTAAAAGTAGCAGCTGGTCATGATATTCTTATCAAGGTTTTGTTCTGGAAGGATGAAACTTTACTAGTACATAGTGAACACCTGGTACAGACTTGTGTTAGTGGAAGAGCAACTACAAATATTGACTCGAGGGCCGATGAAATAGAGTAAGTCTATTTTTCAAAAAGAACTTGAATATCTAAGATAATAAAGAGAATGGACCTATGGAAAGACTCAACTGGTTTTAATATACTGACGCAAATGTGAAATGTTTTACATTCGTTTTTTATTTTGCTTTCTGTATGTGCTTTTAATACCATAATTTTGTAATGATAGATGGCAATTCTGCTAGTATCTTTAGTTTTTCAAGCAAATTTTCTGTTTTCCTTCAGATTGGCAATCCTGGTGCTGGAAACTGTTGCTCTACTGCTCCGTGAAACAGAAGCAATGACTTCCTGTTACAAAGTTTTGCAAGAAAGCAGGTATTATCAAGGTGCAATTCAGGGGTAGATCTAGTGTCCTTGTCTGGCAGGCCACTTGGCCTAAGTAGATGGTAATTTATAGGAGTAGGTTTTTTTAGTACCGACGAACAAAACACAATTTGTTGCAAGTACAATTTTAATTGGTTCTTTTATCAGCCATTCAGCAGTGTTTCTATATGCAGTTAGGGTTGGCTAGTTGTATGCAACTGAAATAGTAATCTTTAATAAGTAAAAGATTGTTGAATATTATAAATTATGAATTCTGGAACTCTCTCTTTACATTTCTTTCCTCAACGCAAGGTGTTGTTGATTTATGTATATTCACAGTTCTCATTCCTATCTTTCATTACTCTAGTTTTCAATTCCTGAGAAAATTCATTGATACTTTGCTACGCACTCCTGTAATACAATCATCGACATGGGATTTATGCAGCCTGATATTAGAATACAGCACAGCCGCTGCAGAAGTTCTCTACGAAATTCTTAACTGTGCACAGCAGGTGAATCAAATCACTATAATACTGGTATAAATTCAATTCAAATTCTTGTTTTTAACTGAAGATAACTTGGGTGCTGCATGTGAAACCACAAGTGTTCTCCTCTGTCAAACTTTTGGATATGATCAGTGGAAGCAAATATCTGGTAAGTTAGATAGTAACTTGTTGTAACTCTTTGATTGAGTGTACGCAAGTAGTTTGAGCAATAAGGCTTAGCAATAGTTCAGACTGATAACATGATATCAATTATTCAACTGCAGTATAGTTTTCTTGATTCTCTGATGAAAGTCTGCGTTAACGCATGGAATGTAAATGAAAAAACTTCCAAGGATTTTGCTCACAACAAAGCCTTTCTTCCTTCACAAGCGGTACAGGTATTTTACTTGTTTTCTGTGTTGCAAAGGTTCATTGCGGGCTCCGGGGCCGCGTCTCAATATGCCAAAGAGAATTTCATTGAGGAATTCAAGTGAGTATTGTTTGAATTGCATTTTTCCCTTTGATAGTCCAAACTGAATTCTGAAATCTACATTTTCAGATATTACATTCATCCAAAGTCATTGTCTCAAAAATTCCCTGAGCAATATCCTATCTCTGGTATCGCACGATCGGTTGTGCAAGCTGTTGGATATCATATTACGCGATAAACCCCAAATTTGAAATTTGATGCTTCACGGAAGTTGTCTGCACCAATTCTATGCATTATTGCAATTTGTTAAAATATTGAAGAAGACCAAAAATTCATGTCATCCCAATAAGAAGCTGTATAGAGTCTGTTTATTATTTTGTTTAATAGATTTGTTTGTTTCCTTTTTATTTTCGTACAGCTAAAATTTGTATTTACATGCTCTGTCATTTGATTGACTTGTACAGTATAAATTTTTCTAGCTTTTGTTCTTTCAAGACGAGCACTTTAACACGTGATTCTCTTCCTTGATACACTGTAAAGAATGCTTCCTTGTATTTGCAAATTTAACTAATATATGCATTTCAAACAAATTTGAAGTTACTTTTGGAATGAGATGGATGATGCAATGTATTCCATATTGAGCCTACACCATTGATCTAAGGTTGGTGGATAAGATTAGTCTTTGGCACTTTACAAAAACAAAACTGTTTCAAATTTTCACCAGATTCGAAATGAAAGAAGAAAGAACACGAAGCATGCTTATAACGATTTTTATGAATCAGCAAACACAACTTTATTGATCTGGGAAAGTATTCACGATACATTTGTTTCAATACCATGAACTAACAAGTTTTTTTTAAACAACTTCGTGCACTACGACGTCTCTTCATTCAAATTCNATCTTCCAAACAAGTAATCATTAAATACGTTTAGAAGCATAGTGTGAAAACTGCTATACTGTTGTGAACACTAGAGAAAAGGCAATAATTTTGCCTCTGGCAATAGTATGACGTGTTGGATTTGAAGTTTACCTTCCTGAATACTCTGAAATCCTTCGTACCTCAAGTTATCAAAAAAATGAAATTCAAAGTTCACCAATTGCAGATCCATTTACTACTTTGTCTGCCGCTCTTACATATCCGTTTTATTTGTTTATTTAATTATTTCTTTTGTTATTCCATTCCGTATATAACGGGATAGCTTACTCCGTCAGATAATGGTTGACTAATGGTCGTCCCTATCCGTAATTTCCCGGCTCAATATACTCTGGACCAAGTTTTGAGTAAACACTTGCAATGAATAAGACAAGCTAGAAAATCATAATTACTATAGGAGCCACATTAAAAGTCCCTTACATAGTAGCCATACAGTAAGTTATCTTTACGTATTGACATGTTACTCATCCAGCTTTGTGATCAATAGTCGCTATGACTTCCATAATCTGTTACGAATTTCGTGACATGCTTTCCCTTTCTCAGTAACTCGAGTTCATAATCTATGTGCATATCCTGATTAGCTACATGAAGCGCTTTCCTCTTGCACTGCACATATTATAGTATNTATCATCCCTCATACTTTCAGGTGTAGTCGCTTCTATTCGATTTTTATTTTCTTTCTCATCAAAGTCTTGAAGTGTTACTAAATGCTGAGGCGCATTCATCTTCCTAAAGACTTGAAAAATGATCACAAATCCGACGAAGCTGACGAGGAATGAGAGTCTCAGTCGAACCATTCTGCTGTAGCAACTGCCAATGATCGTCTTAGGCAACATGTAAACTACTATACAATACTAGAATATACCTGAAATAATAACCAGGTATACTGATAAGTTTTTGATAGGTTATCCTGTAGCTATTCCAAACTTTAGCAAGACGATACTTGGATTGAGAATATTGATTACCGCAGTTATCCTGTCTTACCGTTATGATTACCACCATATGAAATGCACAGTTTTACTTTTCTAATCTTCCAAACAAGTAATCATTAAATACGTTTAGAAGCATAGTGTGAAAACTGCTATACTGTTGTGAACACTAGAGAAAAGGCAATAATTTTGCCTCTGGCAATAGTATGACGTGTTGGATTTGAAGTTTACCTTCCTGAATACTCTGAAATCCTTCGTACCTCAAGTTATCAAAAAAATGAAATTCAAAGTTCACCAATTGCAGATCCATTTACTACTTTGTCTACCGCTTTTACATATCCGTTTTATATGTTTGTTATAGTCTCTTCCTTCGATTCTGATTTTTAGTCTGATATGATATTTTTAGTCTTCTAATCTAAAGCACTACAAAATAAAATAAGCGATACAAAGCTGTAAAGATGCCAGTTACTAATTGTTTGGGAATATTTACTTTTTCTTTTGTTATTCAATTCCGTATATAACGGGATAGCTTACTCCGTCATTTAATGTTTGCCTGACTCTATGTACTTTCTCGTCCCTCTCCGTAATTTCCCTGCTCAATATAATCTGGACCAAGTTTTGAATAAACACTTGCAATGAATAAGTCAAGCTAGAAAATCATAATTGTTCACAAGGATAGCTAACTCCGTCAGATAATGTTTGACTTATCATCTATGGCTCTATGTACTTTCTCGTCCCTCTCCATAATTTCCCTGCTCAATATACTCTGGACCAAGTTTTGAAATAAACACTTGAACTATAGGAGCCACATTAAAAGTCCCTTACATAGTAGCCATACAGTAAGGCTAAGTTATCTCTACGTATTGACATGTTACTCATACAGCTTTGTGATCGATAGTCGCTATGACTTCCATAATCTGTTACGAATTTCGTGACATGCTTTCCCTTTCTCAGTAACTCGAGTTCATAATGTATGTGCATATCCTGATTACATGAAGCGCTTTCCTCTTGCACTGCACATATTATAGTATGGTTCACATTCTACATGCACACTTCCGTGCCGTATGCAGGGATGGATTGAGCTAACGCGATACATGTTGTAAATGCCAGATCCCCGTTCCCACAACACACCGACCCACCCACCCACCCATGAGTTAATCTGCTTCCGACTCAATATTAAAGGATCTCTTTAATCTTTACTAGCTCCTGAGAACTGAAATTATTATGATGCCACCAATATAAGACAACATGATTGCGATAAATTTCCAATGACATATTTTTTTTCACTACTGACGCTTTTGGCTTTCAAGTTCTATTTCGAGGAAATCGAAACAATTTAAAATAACTTAACTAAATATATTCCTATTGCAGCTTCCATTTCATTTCGGTCGCTCTACAAATTAACTTTATAAATATATATGTGTGATAGTATTCCTTAATATTAAAATCCACCTGCTTCTAAGGTAGTTTTGTTGAACGTGTAACCAAAATACTGGAAATCTTTTTCATAAATTTTATATAGTTTTTCAATTACTTCAGGCTGAAGCGCGGACATGAATTTTTTAATGTTCGCTTTAACATTGTTGTTCACCACACTGCCTCCCGGTGGAATTCCTTTACGTCCAATGCTCACGTCCGTCAGATTGAGTCTGCGAAGAAGCCAGGGTTCGTCAGCGTCGACATTTTCTGCTTTTAGAATGTATTGGTAATCGAAGAAGCAAGGTCGGCATTTCACGTGAGCTGGTATGAAATGTGTGTCTAAATTCTGGTTGGTATGTCCAAAATACGCGACGTATCTTGCAAAATCTTCAAACGCCATCACGTGCGTTGAATCGATTTTTTTCCTGTAACAAAATGGAAGTTTGGTTCCTAGTCGGAGCAATTGGGAGGTCTACACACCCTATCATCACGAAAAAGGTTCCAAGAGATATTCGAAAGACAAGTGGAACTTACTTGAAATCAAGGAGTTTTGGATATAATCGAAATAAAGAGACCCAATAATTTGATTTGATTAAAAACTTCTGATTCCATCCTGATATCAGTCTCGCGAACGGATGACGCGCCTGCGACGATATGTTAATTTTAAAATTTGAAATTAATTATTTCATCAAGAATAAAACCATTGAAACCTTTTACCAAAACTAATCGGAAAGTTGATCCCGGAGGTGGTGGTTTCATCAAATTGTCATCTTGAGGAATTACCCTCAAAAGTTCTCTTCCCTGGTCCGGCGGTAATTTTACTGTCAAGTCTTGATTGTAAATCGTGTCTCGTGGTCCGTATAATTTTTGATCCACACTCAAGCCCAGTCTTTTTCTTCTCAATGTCCAAACCGTCCTGTGCCAACTTGTACTTCCCGACTTGGGAACTGCGCACACCAGGAGATGACGAGGGATGTCAAACAAAAAGCTTGGATGGGGTGACCACTCTGCTCTTAAAATAATTCATAGATGTCTTAGATTGATTCTTGAACTGTTGAGATAAATTTCGAGCTACGCGTTGTTATAAAAATATTTCTATTCCAAAGATATTACAGCCACCCTTCTGTGGATGAAATACCTTTCTAGTGGTAATATTGAGGTCGGAAGTTCATTTGTTCTCTCGTGAGGGTGGAGAAATTTCTTTCGTACAGTGCTAGCTTTTGTGAATTAGGGTACTTCATCTTGAATAATCGTATATAATAGTTCAACTTGTTCT